>JAADVT010000254.1:0-35798 GCA_023335895.1 Pythium rishiriense
GTGAGCACAATAGACGCAAAGCGGCTCAAGAGTCTTGAAAGCAAGTTCAGTCTATTCGATGCGATGCATTCCTATCTGTTCTACGGGTGGTGCGGACGCGACCGCTGCGCCGTCTGCGCCATCATTTGCTGTAAGCCGGCAGCCATAAGCGCCGCAAACATGTCCATGTCCATGGGCATGTCACTCGGTCGAGCGCCACCTTGGCGCTGGCCACCTTGAGAGGCTTCGTATGCGTACGCAGCGGCGCCCGTGGGCTGCACCATCGTTCGCGCCTCGTCGAAATCGGCCATACACAGAGGACGCATGGAAACGATGTGAGGCTCTTCAACAACCTCACCAGTCGTGGCGGCCTTGCCCTCCACAATCTTTGACGGTGGCGGCGGCGGGTTCGCCTTCATGTTCTCAATGTGCTCGCGCAGTGGGATCATGAGTGCGGCGCGGCACAGCTCCTTCAAGTCACTGCCACTGTAGTGGACTGTGTCGATCGCGAGCTGGTGAAAGTCGAAGCCGCGATCGACTGGTTCGTTGCGCAAGTGGAGACGCAAAATCTTCTCACGCTGCTCGCGGTCGGGCAGGCCGATCTCAAATGTGCGTGGCATGCGGCGCAAGAACGCCGGGTCAACGTCGCCCGGGCGGTTCGTCGCGCCCATGACGATCACACCAAAACCCTGCTCGGTACTTGATAGCTGCGTGAAGCCGTCCCAAAGGGCCATGAATTCCTATTGCGTCCGAAACCAATATAGTACATACACATGAGCCACAGTTCTGAAATGCGCCAAAACGAGACGTCTCGCAAACGCACCGTCTTCATGGAGGCCAGCGTGGGGTCAGAGACGCCGCCGCGCTTGCCCATGAACGAGTCGACCTCGTCAATGAAGATGATGCAGGGCGCGAGCTTCTGCGCGAGCGAGAAGGCCGCCCGCACGAGTTTCTGGGACTCGCCAAACCACTTGCTCATGATCGTGCTGATCTTGAGGTCGATAAAGAACGCGCCCGATTCCTTGGCGATGGCCTTGGCCATCATGGTCTTGCCCGTGCCGGGCTTGCCGTAGAGCAGGATGCCCTTGGGTACGGTCATGAGCTTGCCGCGCGAGTGGAAGAACTCGGGCGCCTTGAGCGGCAGCACGACGAGGTCGTAGATGTCGCGTTTCTGGCGCTCGAGGCCGCCAATGTCGGCGAACGACACGTCGATGTCGTGCGGGTCGACAATGTCGCCGGCGATGATGTCCTCGTAGTGGTTCGTGCGGAAGACCGGGCGCTTGGAGCGCGAGAGCCGCTCGTGGAGCCGCGAGCGCGAGCCGCCGCTCTCTCGCAGCTCGTCGAACATGGGCTTGAGCTGCTTGGCCACGTACTTGGCCGTGACGTACGCGCCGTAGAGCACGAGCCCGTCGATGACCCACGCGAGCGCCTCCTCGCGAATTGAGTACGCTTCATTAGAGGGCGGTGCGGCCGGCTCGCGCGGCGCCGCGCCGTCGGCCGCGCTCTTGCTGTTGCCGCTGCCCATGCTCGCCCCCGTGTCGTCCGTCTGTGTGGGGAAATGCGGGACGCGGGTCAACAGGAGCAGTGGGCTGTGCGTACTTAGCTGAAACGGTTAAGCGCACTTAATGAACAGCAGCGCTGGCTCAGTGTATTTCCCGCGAAAAACAAAAAAGCAACGATTCCGCCGCCACGATGGGCGTGGTGAAGAAGCCGCAGAGCGCGTACTTCCAGTTCAGCGGCGAGCGCCGCAAGCAGATCGTGGAAGAGAATCCGGGTCTTCGTGTGGGCGAGATCCAGAAGCTCATCACGGCCCAGTGGAAGGAGCTCACCGATGAGCAGAAGCAGGTCCGTATGCCACAGACCGGACTTTGGTGTTGGAGTGCGCGCTGACTGCGCGCACGCGGTGGTCGCGATTTGTAGCGCTACGTCGACCTAGCAGCCAAAGACAAGGAACGCTATGAGCGTGAGCGGCTCGAGAACCCGGTTGACGTGGACGCAGAGGCGGCTCATGCCAAGAAGGATGCTGCGGCCGACGGCAACGTGTGCATCTATCCACTCGGCCGCGTCAAGCGTATCGTTCAGAGCGACCCGGATGTGAACAAAGTCTCCCGTGAGGCTCTCATTGCCATCTCGAAGGCGTCGGTGCGTATTCTACCGAGGGGGGTGTCGAGTTCGACCCTAATTGAGGTATCCCACTCTGATGTTCCTCACAGGAACTCTTTGCTCAGTTTCTCGCCACGAAAAGCTACGAACAGACACTATTCAACAACAAGCGGCAAATCAAGGCTTCGGACGTGACTCGAGCGATTCAGATCACCTCAGTGTTTGATTGGCTGCGTGAAGATTTTCCAGACGTCAAGCAGTCGGCACCTGCACCAAAGTCTTCGACATCCTCGACGACTGGAGGCAACAAGGGTAAACCTGTCTCCTCTGGGGGCGTCTCTGCTTTCTTCCGCGCCCAAACGACTGAAGCTGCAGAAGTAGCGGACGATGATCACCGTGGAGCGGTCACTGTCGAAGAAGACGACGATGCTGAGTCTGCGGAGTCAGCCATCGAGGCTGTTGATATGGACGAGGACTAAGAAACAGAGTCAGTCGTTTATGCGTGGCACGACGGATCTTCGATGGATGTCTACTATATTTGTAACCCACACCAAGTGCATCCCTGCCGGTAAGATTCCTACTAAGGAGGGATGCACTATGGTATTGGTAGGCATGATACAAGAAGACTGCCGGGTGCTACGTCGTCTAGAAGATGTCGTTCCATTCGTCGAACTCCTCCTCGACCACTTCCTCCTCGACCACCTCCTCGACCACCTCGACCACCGGCTCGGCGCGCGGGATAAGACCACGACGACCAGCGACCTTGGCGACAAGCGAGCCGGCCGGAATGACGGGCACGATACCCTCCGGGATCTCGATGGCGTCGAGCGAGATGCGGTCTCCGACGTGGAGACCGTTGACGTCGACCTGAAGCGTCTCCGGGATCTTGTCCGTGTACACCATGCACTCAAGCTCGTGGTGGATGTGGTTGATATAGCCACCACGCTTGAGGCCCGGGCTGCCTTCCTCGTTCAGGTAAGTGATCGGGATGCGCACCTTGTGGCCAGGTCTGTATCGCAGGAAGTTGACCGCCAGTGGCGCATCGGTGACTGATATCACATTGCCACGCATACGTGCGTCAGAATATCGAATGGTTAATGCATTGGACCATGGTGGCACCACACGTACCGACGTCAAACTGCACGTCGCGCATGATCGCCTTGATCTTCTCGCCGCTCTCGCCGATCTGCACGTCGAACACGTGGTTCTCGATCGAGGTCCAGAGCTTGCGATGGATCTTCTCGAACGTGCGCGTGTTGAGCGCCACGAGCACCTTCTCGGCGTTGCCCTGGGCGTCCTCGCCGTACACGATGCCCGGGAGCAGGCCCTGTTTCCGCAGGCGGCGCGCGGCGCGCGAGCCCTCGGTCGGGCGGAGCTGCAGCTGGAGCACCTCAGCCGAGGCGTCGACAGAGGCGGCGGCGGCGGCGGTCGAGAGAAGCGCCGAGCGCGGCGCCGCGGCGCGCACGACTCGGCGGTGCGCGGCGGCCAACATGCTCATTTTGCGGTCCGCAGGATTCCGAGAGTTGCGGAGCTGCTCAGCCGACCACTGGCTGGGCGCTGTGATGTGGTGGGCAAGCCGCCAGAGACATCAATTCATACAGGTCTTTGGGCATTGGAGTCTGTAGAAATTTTGTATCGTATTGAAAAGGGAAGTATATTTCAGATTCAGAGTGTCCATGGAGGGATAGAATCAGATTCGACTCTGGTGTTATACTCAGACCAGCGTGAACTGATCGTAGAGCAGCTTGCGGATCTTGTAGTAGCTGCTCGAGAGCGCGCCTTCCACGACGATTTCGTTGTTCATCGCGCGCTTGAGCACGACACCATCGTTGCAGACGAGCATACCTCCGCGGAACTTGGCATTGAAACCGGCCTTGCCGAGCACTTGCTTCATCACGTCAAGCTTGAGCTTGCCGTCGCTGAGCAAGATGGGTTCATGGCTGGTGCTGGCCTGAGCAGGGTGCTGTAGCACGGGCATCACACTATTCTCCGACACCTCATACTGTCCGGTAATGTAAGCGACCTCGTGTGTACCGACCTATGGATATCATGCTTATGTTAGGAATTGGTCACGTCAGAACATGAGAATTTCGCAGACACATACCTTTCGGAACACGGACGAGGTGTATAGTGATTCCTTGACCACCAACTTGAAGACATTCGTGTCCGACTCGATGTCAATGCACTCCATAGCGTTTGGAGTGAATACAGCTTCGCATGATTTGATGGTGCTCTCCACAAAGCGCTTGAGCTCGTTTGTCGTCGTCTCAGTGCCGTGAACAAGAATCAGTTTGCGCGGCTTGACGTTGCTCAAGCAGTTGCGGATCGCGCGCCCATCAGCGAGGCCTCCAAAGTCGACGTGAGTCACACGAGCCATGATCTGGATGAAAAATATTAGCAACAGGAGACTGGAAAGAAATGATACGCGTAACTTACGGTAATTGTAACTTCCTCCGTCACAGTCTTCGTCGGCCTTGTATCCACAACCTCTTCATCCTCAACTTCATCGTCCTCCATATTTTCGTCTTCATCACCGTCTTCTGTAACGTGCTTCCTCGCGTGGCGGCTCGTAGTCAATGAGGTGTCTCGGAAGTCATCGGGTGAGATGATCTCGCCGTACTCATCCCACTCTACCTTTGGCTCCGGGGCGAAGAACATGGGGTGGCGTACTGAAGCGATCTGCCCAAGACCGACCTTGAATGTCCCTCGTAGTTGTGTGGCTAGTCATACCATACACACGGACGTTTTCGTCAGATATTTTAACCATGATTGCTCCAAAACACGGAAATACGTACTTTCTTTCACAGTCGTTTCGACCGCCGCATCTTCCTCTTCTGACTCGTAGTCCTCAATACCCAGCATCATATCTTCCATCGCAGCGTCTTCCAATTCTTTAGCTTTGAGTTCAGCCTCGACACGTAGGCGTCGTCTCTCCTTCGCTTCATGGAGGGCAAGCTCTGCGCCTTCCAAAAACACTTTCCGGGTGACCTATACACAACGAATATACACTCACCTTCATCAGTCGTTGTGCTCGAGTTCCAGCCCACGTGCCATCCATTCTACTCACTGGGAATGTTGCCGTCCGGTTGCTCGTTTCGTCTTTGACGATTTCCATCACTCGGGTCGCCAAGGATGTCGGTGGAGTCGGGCCCGTGAAAATGATACTGTTCCTACCATCGGGGGCCCATCGTACGAACAGATCTTTCGCAAACCCTGTCTCAAGGGTCGGTGATGACGTAAGAACAACCTTCGGGCTCGGCAAATTGTCGAGTTCCTCCATCGTATGAATCAAATGGATGTGCCTACACAAATCAATCAGGCTTATGAGTGATGAGGGAGCCAATATTTTCCGTAGGTGCTCCTGCACGTACGAAAACTGGAACGGATTTTGGCGGCCGACATCAAAGTTCTTCGCAATACGCTCATTACACCACTCAAGCATTGCTTGGGCAGCCTTCGGAGTATAGTAACTCATGTCATGCAGCAGCGCAATTGGATCACGAAGCCTAATCACCATTAGCAGGGGCGGGTCAGTTCGCTCGCAATAGTTGCGACTGTACTGGAGACAAAACGCACTTGTTTTGGATCCAGTATTGGTCCAGCACGCGCATCAGCTCCAGCACACGCCCAGAACTGTCAGTGGGGACAAGCACGTTGCCGCCTGACCGAACGGTCTTCAAAATCTCCATCATGATCTACATACCACACAGACTGTGTTAGCGACAACACTCGACAATGGCGACAAATGACAGCCCCCAGTTACCTTGCTGTCTCGGTCCTTAAGCTTCGGCTGCTCTGTGTGGATGTTCATCGAGTCGGTGATCAAGAGCGTCGGGCGTCTGTAGAGTGTCAGGCGTCGTGTTAGTGCGTCCGGCCAGTCTGAGTAGTCTGCTCCCCCAACGTACGTGAACGAGTCGAGAATGGTCTTTTGCAGCACGTGCTCCGAGCGGTGGTTGTAGTCAACCGCGTAGATAATGTCATCCTACAAGCAAATACATTGTTCAGTATGAACACAAAAAACTCGCGCAACTACCATGAGCACTGAGTTGGGTTGTCTCTCACCGTCTCCTTGGCGATGCGCCAAATGGAGCCGCCAATCAAGTGTCCGGCGACGTGGGGCGTGATCACAATGCCCTCCCCCGAGCTCGTGAGCGTCAGCTTTTCCGAGTACTTGAGCTGCTTGAAGTTTTCGAACACGGCGTCCACGTCGTCGAGCGAGAAGAGGTCGAACTCGCCATCGCGCTTGGTCTTGGCGAGGAACGCTTCGTAGAGCGCGATCTGGCCCATGCGGTGCACGGGCAGCGTGCCGTAGACGGGCGCGTTGAGCCCGAGCTTGCCCATCGCGTACGGCAGCGCGCCCATGTGGGCCATGTCCGGGTGCGAGATGAGCACGAGGTCGACGCGCTCGACGACCTTGGCGAGCGGCCGCAGCAGCTCGACGTCGTACGCGTCCGTCCAGCCGCAGTCCAGCAGGATGCACACGTCGTCGATCTCCAGCAGGTACGCGCAGCAGCGCTCGCGCGAGCGCACGCCGTAGAGCGGCGTGAATGTGATCACGGCCATCCCGGTCCTCCCTCCCTCCTCTTGTTGGTGAACAACAACAACAAGGGCTGGTGGGGCGGGATAATAGATGGATTATATCCTTTGAAAAAAGGAATTTTTAAAGTATGCATTGATTTGATTGGTGGAAATACCCGATCAAAATATCGCGACTTTTGAAGCGTGGCGGCGTGTGGATATGGGCGGCGCCGGGCTGGCGGCGTCGGCCGGCGTGAGCAGCAGCTTCTCCCACGCGTGGAGCACGCCGAGCCAGAGCGCGGGCAGCACCACCATCGGCAGTACGTACCACAGCGCGTCGCGCGCCATCGCGACCGTGGGCTCGAGCGCCACGACGCCCGCGGCGAGCGCGACGGCGACCACGGCGGCGCCCACGAACACCACGACGGCCGACTCGACGAGCTCGAGGCGGTCGTTCGCGGCGTCGACGGCGGCGTCGTGCGGAGACTCGCCGAGCCGCACGACCTCCACGTTGTACTGGACGTCGTCAAAGTCGTCGGGCCGGAGTCGCTCGCGGCGTGGTCGAGTCTTCGAGCGCTTTGCCAGCATCGAGAGCGGAGCGATGGCGCGACGACGGTTCAATAGTGTCCAGCGTTCTAATAATGGGGGATACCCATTTCGGCCGCGAACGCCTGGTTGATCTCCGCGTCCATTTGTTTTTCGCTCACGCCTGGCGGAAGCAGCTTGCTGAGGGGGGTCTTCTTTTTCGCGATCGCCACTTTGGCTGTGTCGTATTGGTACCGAGCGATCGATTTCGCAGGCGTCATGCTGGATACGACCGCACCAGTCTGTTTCACACCTAACTCGTCAGTTGAGGCGCTGGCTTCCATGCCTGAGCAGCACAAACCGTACGATGGGCTGCGATGGCGTCGTGGACGGCACTTGAGGGTCGTCAAGGCGTACGAATACCGATGCGCCGTCCATGAACGGGATCAGCTGCTTCTTTTTCTCTGCCACGATCTCCTCGACGAGTGCGGAGAGACTTGGCGGCGAGCTCAGTATTGCCTGGTCGAACAAAATGCAGTGAGCACAGTGAATGGGTTCTGCACCAGAAAGCAGATAACACACCAGCTTCACTTCGCCCAGGAACAACGGAATTTGATAGTTACCCGCAGCGACCGAGCCCGTCGCATCATTGAGAACTGGTACAAACGACCATGCTAGTGGCTGAGACTGGTACGCATTTGTCTTCGGATTCCTGGCGACCACACGAACGTCGACAATGATGACCAAGCGTGGATCCGCTGGGGTGTCTCGTATTTGCTATTGACATATACAAGAACGAATGAGGGTTAGCTCCTACGAAAAGCACGATGAGGTGACGTACGATAAAACCGTCTTGGAATTCCGGAGAGGTAGGGAGACTTGACCAGTCCGTGGTGGTCGTGAAATGGACGTCGTTCGTAAGACGAATCGGTTGGTAAAAGGTGCCTGGCGGTGCAACGCTGTACAGCACGCGGCAGAACCCTCCAGTTTTCACTTTCACATTGTGGAGACCATCAATCGCAACACGGAGACCGATGGCAGGCTGATAACGGTACACATAATTCAAGTCGACGAAGGACGAGGGCTTCGACGGGAACAGAGAATCAAGGGGCGAGACATTTATACCCATAAGAGCCAGGGTTTGCTGCACCGTTGTTGAGTGTTTCTTCCTCTGTTGATCGCGTACGTGGTACAGTTTCATCTCGAGTGGGGTCGGAATAGTGGCCGTAGAGTCGTATTCACTGGAGTCGTATGGTGGCGCGGGCTCATCTAACCCCAGAGTAGTCCACTCGACGGGTGGTACCAATTTTCGTGAGAGAACCTGCAGTCCATCTTCCGACTACAGAGAACAAGTGAGTCAGAAGAATCTTGTGGTGTCCTGGAGTTACGCTCACGCACCATTATGGCTCGTTTCACTCGTATCAGCAGAGTTGCGCACGGTAACCTCGGCGCAGAGGCTACCGCGCTGGTAGCACTCAATTGACCGCTTGCCGGATCGTTTACAGACGAGTTTACATAGAGCGGAAGCTGGAATGCTCCCTCGTTTAGCCCGAACTGCGTGCCGTTTGAACGCGTAGGCTGGGAGTGTGAATCTGCGTCTACAAACACCGCAAACACGGCGTATGCAAGAATCACAGGCTGTCTGGAACGAGAGTCAAGTGTGTCCACTCGGACCATCAAGGTTAGCGTCGGATCGAAGACTTTCTCACGGTACTCGACACACTGCACCAAAGGATCACAGACACAACACTGTCAGCTACAGAAGCCCGCACTCTGAAGTGTAGCCTACGGCAGCCCATCTTACGAGGTTGTAGTTGGGGTTACATACGTCGCTTGTAGCGACCGCGATTTGGCTGTTGGTTTCTGTGCCGAACGGAGAGATCTTGGTCCGATCGCCGTTCAGTGCTGCGATGGTGACTTTCGTGATGGTAACATTGTCGGGCAAAAATCGTGCCCCGTCGATATAAACGTCAAAGGCGTCGCCTGGCTGGAACAATTGTCGGGCGAGCCGCCGGTGGCGCTCAAGGCTCTTGTCTACTCGTATCCACGGCGATGATGAAGATGTGTCGTGAAATTGCGACTCTGGAACGGCTGAGAGCGAATAGCCCGCGGCAACTCCTACACGATGCCGAGGAAGAGATGACAATGTCGAGCGTGGTCGAGCAATTCCACTGGGTGGAGGGTTGGTCGCTGATGATGATGACAAGAGACGTAGGCGTTCAATGTCCAGAAAATCACGGCTTGGTGGTGGTCGCTCGACGGAAGGTCTTTGCTCCGCCTGGTTAGTCGGTGAAGTGGCATCGACTACTTCCGCTGTAGCCGCGACATGTTGGATTGACCGATTAGATGGCGATTGAGTAAGAGGAATGCTTGGCGCTGGAGGCGCTTGTTCCTTGGCTAACTGAACTGGCGACCCGTTTCTTTGTTGACTTGGCTCTGGTAATTGGTAGCGACCTTCAGCGTGTGTGAGGCGATACCGTTAATACCATACACACTGTATTAACTGTATGGCTGGTTGCGTACCTGCATGAACGTCCGGGTCGACTAATGCATTCCGTGCCTGTTCCTCATACTCACCACCCGCGATTCGGCAATAGAGGATCACGGTTCGCGACATATCTGTGGACATAGAGCCTCGAACGTGTACTGTTGTTGGGTCGGGCATTGGTGTTGGAGAGAGATCGATCTTCAGCCATCTCGAAGCTAATTGGAGTTCAGGTAACGACTTGCTCTGATTGCGCTTGAATAGTTCAAACGCAGCCCACCCGAGCCTCCGCTGGGTCGGCTTGCCACTATCATTATTGCTCGCTGTGAAGCTAGACACCTTGGGTCACAGACCATCCTTCACAGGTTAGATTCACCAAATTTCCACAGCAGTACTCTTGCCAACGACAACAAACCTCCACGATGACTACAGTGTCATCTGATGCGGGTAACGGCTTGACCAGGCGGTTAGCTGCGAAGATTGCTCGCTTGTGACTCGGCCCTTCGCTTTCACACTCTCTTGAGAGTATCGCCTTGATCGGACTGCGCGGGACTTTGCCATCGTACACCGCGAACGTGAGCTGAGCCTTCTCTGCTGAGGCGAGAAGCCCTGACGCGAAGTCCCAGCACAAAAGAACGCCATCGTCCGGATCATACGAGCGTATGGAAGTAACAGGGGAAGGGACGAGGAGATCGCCACCGAGCTTCTTCGCGTCCATCTTGGCCATCGCACGCTGGAGACGTAGTGCCATCAACTCCTGCTTTTGCTTGGAAATCAATGCCTCGCGGTTCGAGTCGCGCTTGCGCTCCTCTCGTCTCTTCTCGACACGTTCTTGAACCTCTTCCAGCTATGATAGGTACATAGAATACAAGAATATGATTATTAACATACAAACACGACAGGAAATGAAGGTATCGAATATACTTTGTCCTGCTCCTCCAGGAGATCTCGCTCGTTGCGCACTTTCAGAACAGCTTCGAGATGTTGACGCTAGCTCCGATGTGGACATGTTAGTCGTAATACTAATAGACGGGATGTGGATGGTTCTTACCTTAATAGACGCGAGGCCCGGATCCTTGGTTTCTGCGAGCGCACTACTTCTTGGTGTGTCGGTCAGGTCAGCAGTGGACATGTCACCCGATCGAGTCCTTGTCAGCTGCGTAACTTGGCGCTGCCGTTACTGGTGTGGTCAGAAACCTTGAGACCATGACAGAAATGACATTGCATTCATCGACAATGCTCTCACCTGTAAGCCTGCCAACAGTTCCTGCACCTTCGCAAACTCTTTATCGTCTTCGCTTTCTTGCTCTTTCTTGCGCAGCACATCAAGCTCAGCTTGTAGTGTGCTGAGGTCTTGGTCTATCGGAGGCGCCACGACCGGCGGTGAAGATTGAGGCGCGATCGAGGTTGCCGCGTGAGCAAACGAAGGCGGTTGAGCCATAACCGGATGAGAATATCCATAAGTTGGATGACCAAGCGGCGGCTGGAACGTCCACGGTGCGTATAGCGCAGGATTCATCATTGGGACCATGACAGGTGGGGAGAATATCGGGTACGATGACGCGACGTACGCTGGAGACGCATATCCAGGTAAACCTAACGGGATCGGAGCTACCGATACACCGATTGGTTGTGGCGGTTGGCGATACACGTAATGCGGGTCTGCTATCACTTGACCAGGAACAGGGTGAGGCTGATATGGTAAGACACCAACTGAATGAGGGAGACCAGTGCCATTCGTCTCGTGGGACGTCTGCACCACCTGCGGAGTCTTCTGGGTTGGTACCTGCGTCGGTAGGACCTGTGATGTTTGCTTCGGAGTGGTTGGGAGTGCCTTCTTGTTAGACACAACCAAGTTGTTAACATCATTCGTGCGGCTTTGTTCATCGCTCTCGATGGGTGATTCTGCTTTGACACCTCGGTCTCGACGCATCACCAGCGCGCTGCCACTCCGAGTCCTAGACACGGGGAGATCCCACACATTGTCTCCGCTCTGCTGCAACGCCTTGGATTGCTCAACCTGCTGTTCGAGTCGCTTGATTCGCATCTGTTGCTTCTCGAGGTCAAACGCGAGCGTGAGTCTCGCGATCGCGTCGTTTGCTGAGTCTTGGTTGTTAGAAGGTCGGCGGATCTGAACTGTACGCGTAAAACGTGAGAACCCTAACAACTGGAAAGACTTTCATTTCAGAGGATCTCACCACTGCCTTCCTTGTACCGTGTTTTTGTAGCTATAGTCGGTTGCACTATCGCCGTAGACGGCAAGGTGGCTGGCTTTAGAGGTTCAAGCTGTTCTGAAGAAGCTGAAGACGAAAAAGGGCTTGGCTGGGCTGCCGAGACTGGCGCGACGATGCTGGTCGCTGCTTGTTTAATCGCATCAAGCGGTGAACGTCGCTGTCTCTGGATGTTGACTTCCTGATAAAGGAAGGTGTCATCCACTTGACATCGCCACACTCTGCACGGTTTCTACCATACCTTCTCGCGAAGCTCATCGTCCAGCGCCCGGAGCCGCTCGCTTTCAACCGCTTCTTGCGCCTGCAACGCACGTCTGCGCGCCTGAACAGCCTCAAGATCGCGCTGCTTTGTAGTCTCGCGGCTCCATAAATCTCCCTGCAAACGCCCACATTCGTCGCATATCAGCATGTTCCTGAGAGGGGAAGAGAGAGAACGAGATTGGTCCGACCGTGCGCAGCGCCTCAATCTCTTTGCGCACGCGCTCTTTCTCGGCGCGGAGCCGTAGCTCCCTCTCCTTCGCCTGCTTGAGCTGTTGCAGCACGGCGTCAACGTCCACCTCGCTGGCCTCGGCGTTCTCCATCACCCGCCCCACCGGGATCTCATTCTCCACACGCCCTTTCACGGCCGAGATCCACTTTTCAACCAACCAGACACAAGCTAGAGTTAAACAATATTTTTGGCCAATCAATGGCCACCTGAGCTTTCCACTCGGAGCCCCACACCGCACGTCACCACCAGCAGAGCCCACGACCATGGCCATGATAGCGACAGCGCGCGCGCGGCTACCGCTGCTGACGACGCGCCACCGCCTTGTCGGGCCGCTCGCACAGCGCTTCCTCTCGGTGCGCCGCGCCGCGGAGCTGGAGACGCAGGTCGTGGAGCACATGCGCTCGATCCAGGACGGCCTCGGGCTCGGCGACATTGTCGCGCTCGGCCGCGTCAAGGTATGGCGACTGGGGCACCTTAGCTGTCGCCCCACAAAGAAGACTTACGTGTGTTGGAATGCGTTGGAAATGTGCAAAGGACGTGCAAGTAGTACCCGAAACTGGTGCGGTCAAGTTTAAGATGGAGGCGCCGACACCCGCACTCCTGGACCGCACGCTGCAGGTGCGTGGATGGCCAGCCTGACCGCGAGCGAGCCTTCTGCGCAATCTAATAGGGGTGTATGCATGATCGCGCACAGTGGAAAGCTGAGGCTGAGGCCAAGCTGAAGACGCTGGACTGGGTCAAGGCGGTCGAAATCGACATCACCAAGCCCAAGCCGCGGAACGCTCGTGCCAGCCGCTTCTCGTCGCTCGGCAACGTCGCCGAGATCATCGCCGTTTCGAGCTGCAAGGGCGGCGTAGGCAAGTCGACAGTGTCTGTCAACCTAGCGTTCAGTCTCGCAAAGCGAGGAGCGCGCGTCGGTATTCTTGACGCGGATATTTACGGGCCGAGTCTGCCCACGATGGTATCGCCGGCCGACAAGACAATCCGAGTGTCCCGTTCGACGAAGAACTTTGTCATGCCAGTCGAGTACGAAGGCGTAAAGTGCATGTCGTTTGGCTTCGTGAACCAGAAGGCGGCACCCGGTGCCGGTGGCGTCGGTGCGGCCGTGATGCGTGGGCCGATGGTTTCGAAGCTCGTGGATCAGCTTGTGCTGGGCACAGAGTGGGGTGAGCTCGACTATCTCGTCGTTGACATGCCGCCAGGCACCGGTGATATTCAGATTTCACTCTCGCAACAAATGGCCATCTCAGCCGCCGTGGTTGTGACGACACCACAGCGACTCAGCTTTGTGGATGTGGAAAAGGGTATCTCTATGTTTGAGGATCTCAAGGTGCATTTCCATACAAAGCCAATCACTTCCGACGAGCATGCGAGAGCTTACACTTCTGTTTCTGTCAAAACCAGGTTAAGACGGCTGCGGTGGTGGAAAACATGTCGTATTTTGACTGTGACCACGGCCATCGCCACTATCCATTTGGTATGATCACACCGTGTTAGACGGATACGTAGGCTCTGATCGCGAAATAACCGCATACCGTGAAACTGTGATTGCAGGTCCAGGCCACACACAGGAGCTTGTGGATAAGTATGCTATGAAGAACGTCTTTAAGCTCCCAATCTCGGCAAAGTTCAGCGCTGCGGGGGATTCTGGGAGGTACACTACCGACCGGCAATTGTTCTGCTCTGAAAATTAGATAAACCACTGATCCTTTCTGCTGGCAGACCATTTGTACTGTCAAACCTTTCGGTGGAGGAAGAAAAAACCTACGACGAGCTCGCGAAAACGGTGGCTGAGGAGCTCTTCGTGCTTCGTCAATCGGCCCGCCTCGCGCCCGAGCTACTCTTCGACAAGACCCGTGGCATGGTGCTGCGTATCTACTCCTTCACGGATGCAAAGGAAGCTGTGATCCATCCGGCAGATCTGCGTGCCAAGTGCGTTTGTTGGGTTTACCGGGGAGCTTCGATCGGCCGCTAACTCGACTCTTTGTGTGTACATCGTCCATCTAGGTGTCGCTGCGCACAGTGTATTGACGAATTCACAGGCCAGCAGGTGCGTCTCTTATCACTACCTCGATCTCCGCTCGAGAAACCCAAATTCCCATGGTAATCGTGACCCTTCTTCACTTCAGATCCTCGATCCGGCGTCTGTGCCCGACGATATCCGCCCCACGGCTGTTGAACGCAAGGTAAGTTTAGGTTCTTGAGCTGTCAACGCCATGAGACCTCCATATTCTCACAGGATGTGCCACCACAGGGCAACTACGCGTTCGCTGTGACCTGGAGCGACGGCCACACGTCGTCGCTGTACACCTACGACCACTTGAACCAGATCGTGGCCGAATACGCTTCCACGGCGCCGTAGATAGCCATAGGTGCTCATAAATAACACCTCACTATTCCCATATCTAACGGATCTAAATACCCTCATTTTAGTAGCCGCTCGTTCTGTCGTGCTCGCTGCAACTTTCCTTTTCCGCCCACAAAGGCGCGAAAAAAATGGACCTTCAACCGGACCTCACGTCCGCGGCCGTCGGCGTGGAACACGAGCCGCCACCGCGCGACGAGGACGCCGAGGACCTGCGCGTGGAGGTCGTGAACGTGGACTACTACCTCAGCGCGCCGCTGCCGGAGCGCGCGCTCGCCAAACTGCCGGCGTCGCCGTGTTACCTGCTGGCGCGCCAAGTGCCCGTGGTGCGCGTGTTTGGCGCGACGCCCGCGGGCCAGAAGACATGCGTGCACATCCACGGGGTGGGTCCACAGTCTCCACGGATGCGGGTTGTCAGATGACGAGACATTTGACGCGAGGTTGTACATATGTGTGTGTGTGTGGCGCAGCTCTTTCCGTACTTTTACTTCCGCGCCGAAGACGACCCGGCGTTCGACGACCCGGAGCAGCTGCGGCGCCTGCTCCCGCGCATCGCCATGGAGCTGGAAAAGGCAAATGAGCTCAAGCAGCAGCAAAACCAGCGCAACCGCACCAACGGCGCGGGGCCTTCGACTGACGCCAGCAGAGATGGAAGCGACGCACCAGCAAGACTGCGACGGGGTGGCGCGGCGAAGCTGGTCTCCAAGGTACGAGTCGGAAGTTCCACTCTGTCGGTCTGAAGGTTGCTGTCGCGATTTACACAATGTGGATGGGCGTCTCGTAGCTGCTGATTGTACAGGGAACACCATTCTACGGGTATCACGCCGGACCGCGCCTGTTCGTACAGATTTTCTTGTATAATCCTCGGACTGTCGGGTCAGTCGTGCAGCTCCTGGAGAGTGGTTGCATCGCCGAGCGCGTCTTCCAGCCTTACGAGGCCCACATACCCTTCTTGTTGCAGGTCTTTGCGGACTACAACATTGAAGGAATGAACTCGATCCACTTATCCAACGTCATGTTTCGCGCGCCATTACCGTCCTCCCAGGAGCACCTTGCAGCGGCAGCAAGCGACCATGAAGATTTGTCTGTGCTCCTGCGGTCCAACATCCCAAGCGCCCGGGTCAATGGAGACGCTCAATCCATCTCACAGATCGTGAGAGGGAGGCACGTACGCGTTCCGGAAATTGCCTCTCAGTGGTTCGACCGTCAGTCGTCATGTGTGCTGGAAGTTGACGTCTCTGCAGAGTGCATCTTGAATCGAAGTATTGCGCGGAAGCTGCAGGCATCGATGGCCAATAGTGGAGAGCAACGGAATGTCCCTTCACTAGCAGCACTATGGGAGGTACGTTTTTCAACCTCAGACGATCCGAACACGACTTGATGATACGAAATGAACCCGTAGGAAGAACGGCAAAGGCGAATACAGAACGGTGAAACAAGTACCCCGGAGGTCTCGCTCAGTGTTGATCGGAAGGTTGATGCGACGCCCCACCCCAGTGCGAACGTAGCTCAATCAGCTGCTTCCTCACTGCTGTCGCAGTCATTTTTCCGAAAGAAAATGGAAGATGCAATCACATCGATTATTGAAAAGTTGATGGCCAATTCAGACAAACATTCCCTCGAAGAAGACTCCGCTGCAAGCAACAAGTCCTACAGCATCGACGATGTCACGCTTGCTAGTAGCTCTTCGTCGATCAAAAGTGACGGCGAGGTCGTGACTGTGCGGCACAACACGATCGGAACAAAAAGTGCATTCAGCTTCAGTCAAGTAGAACATGATTTCGCGTTATCTGAGACCGCAAGTCTACGTGTGGCACCAAAGGTGATGCATCTGCCTGATTATGATCAAATCTCGTAGTTATTCAAAGGGTTGCTTGTCGCGCTAGGCCCAACATGCGGAGGAGGATCAGGCGATAATCGATGTGCTCATTTCGATGCAGCGCACCACTGAGCGAGAGTGGCAAGATCAGGTTCGCTCCCAAATTCAGCTCGAAGATCATGGCGCTTTATCCGCCGCGAGTGAAGGGGAAGACTCTGATTATGAAGTAGCCCATGCCTCCCGGTTGGATGAAATTGGAGACATTTTAGCGTCACAGCATCCTCATGAGCATGATGAAGACAACGACAATTGTATGCGAGACAACGATCAAAACGATATCCAAGCATGGTGGGATGTAGTTCAAGACGAGACAAAAATCTCGAGCTCGAGCTCGCTACTTGATTTGGGTAGCCCAAGAATTGATCTCGATTCGGTGACGCTAAAAGCGCGTCGAGCTTCTAGATTGCCACGAGCACGGCGCCAAATCGATCTCACCATAGCAGGAGCAGTCACAAGTTGCAACGAAGAGTCTGAGATTGTTCCTGATATTGAAACTTTGCTTCCTCCAGCACCTCCACCGCGCTCTCGAAAAGTTCGCGTGGAAGTGGAGGATGAAGAAGAGGATTCAGCCCCTTTCGACCCCCTTGTACTCTCCTTGACTCCTCAGCCTCGTCGTAGGCGACGACACCCACCGGCTAACGAAGCATTGCCACGAGAGTTCCAAAACTCACCACTTCGGCGAGGCTTACCTTCGAATCGGAAAGTGTGGATAGTTCAGTCTCGACCACCAACGATGGTTGAGTTACTCGCGTCCTCGAAGCCACTGGGGATTGAGGCCGTGGAGGTGAGGAGTCCTCGTATATTCTCACCCATTATGGTACCCAAGTCTGAAATTTGGTCGTTTTTACGTGCAGCACAAAGGTGCTTTTTACAGTGTATCAGACGACATACCAGAAAAGCCACTCATATTCAGCGGGAAAAAATTCGAGTTCACCCCGGTTGATCTGGTGCATACGATGTGGTTTGACACTTTGGGTCTTCGCAAAATGATCCAGCCTGCAGCCACGAATAACTGGATCGGAATGCGTACTCAGCTCCTTCAAGCTGAACAAGTTAGACAACATTGGAAAGTGCACAGGGTTAGAACTCCGGTCAGACCCCCACCATCAGTTGCTACGGTATCCAGGTGGTGCCACAGTTCCAGTTTCGCTCGCTCACAAAGCACGCTGTCTCAGGTAATGACCGAGTGAAGTGTGGATGCGGTCAACTCCACCCTCTGAGCCTTGTTTCGTATCTTACAGAGAAGGAAGAGACAGCGTGTGAACCAGCCACTGACGACTTCTCTCGACACCAAGCGCTTGTCTCCGAGTTCCATCAACTCGAACCTCACGGTGATGTCCATCGAGCTGCATGCAAACTCGCGTGGTGGTCTGCTCCCGGATCCTCGCCAAGATTGCATTGAGGTGATATGTTATGCAATCGAGGCTCAAGAGGGCCCAACTGAGCAGAAAACGAGAGAACGTGGCGTGATTATGTGCAAGCCGGAGGAGTTTGTGGGTGACGGAGATTTTGGCTTCTGCATCGAAGACGGCGACATTTTGTTCAGCCTTGCTTGTGATGAGAGAGAACTTATCTCAAAGTTGGAGGATCTCGTACGCCATTGGGACCCAGATTTCTTAGCTGGCTTCGAGGTGCAAAAGGAGTCCATTGGATACCTTGTGGATCGAGCATCACAGCTGAATGTACGTTCAATCTACTGGTGTGATGTATCATGGGCTTCTACTTACGCGTCCAAATCTTGTAGGTAAACCTCATTCAAACGCTGTCTCGTCTACCCACAACAATGGTCGATGCTCGGAATCTTGGAGCGATGCAAGTACCAGAGGACGAGGATGGTGAAGAAAGCGGAGACATATCCGTGGGGACCACGTGGGGTGTGACAAAAGCGTCCGGGCTTTGGATCCACGGCCGTTTCATCTTGAATATCTGGCGGCTTGCCAGATCAGAGGTGCGACCGTTCCATCTGCTGCTGCGCTCGTCAGTGCATTGTTCACACTTTATGATCTCCACAGGTGAAGCTCTCTCGCTATTCGCGCGAAGACATCGTGCGAGCCGTGCTGAAACGCGAATTCCCCAATTTTTCAGCGGAGCAGCTCACAGATTGGTACGGCAAAGGTGGGGTGTTGCGATGGAGATCAATTAGCCACACCCTCGAGAAGGCAAAATGCAACCTTCAGTTGCTCTCCAGGATCCAGTTGATCACGCGAACTAGGTGCGCTGAGTGATTCACTGATCTTGTTGGGGTGGTAAAGTACTAACTCATTTTCCGTGCGGTTGAAGTGAAATGGCGCGTTTGTTCGGAATGGACTTCTATTCAGTGCTATCGCGGGGCTCACAGTATCGAGTCGAATCTATGATGCTGCGGCTGACCAAACGTAACAACTATTTATTGGTGTCACCAAGCCGAACGCAAGTCGCACGCCAGGCAGCGATGGAATGCATCCCGCTAGTGATGGAGCCACAATCCAGTTTTTATTCGGATCCAGTCGTCGTGCTCGACTTTCAATCCCTTTACCCATCACTGGTCATTGGATACAACTTGTGCTATTCGACCATCTTCGGACGCCTTAGAGATGGCCTCCATGCCGATCTCGAGACTTCGCTTGGCGTGGTGGATTTTACACCAAGTACCGAAGGGCTCATCCAAGATCGCCACAATCTGGTTACAGTCCCGAATGGAGTTCTCATCTCCTCGAAGGCTCATCGCCTTGGCGTGCTTCCTATCATCTTAGATGAGATTTTGTCGACTCGTATAATGGTGAAGAACGCGATGAAGATTGCAAAACAACGAGGTGACGAACGACTCGAGAAGGTTCTCAATGCGCGCCAGTTGGCGCTCAAGTTACTATCAAACGTGACGTACGGATACACAGCTGCCGGTTTCTCTGGTCGGATGCCGTGCGCACAGCTTGCAGATGCTATCGTGCAGAGTGGGCGATGTACATTAGAGGCAGCTGTCCGACTAGTTGAGGCTCACGATATTTGGAATGCCAAAGTTGTGTACGGCGACACCGACAGCTTATTCGTGCTTCTGCGTGGACGCTCCAAAGAGGATGCTTTCCGTATCGGACAAGAGATAGCTGATGCCGTCACAGCGGCAAATCCAAGGTGCGAGAACTCGATGACTGCACCCTTTGTTGGGTCAGACTACTCTAATTGCGACCATTCATCTGTAGGCCCGTGACTTTAAAGCTGGAAAAAGTGTACATGGGGAGCATCTTGGTTTCGAAGAAACGGTATGTCGGGCTCAAATTCGAATCCCCAGAACAAGGTGTTGGCACAATCGAGTCGAAAGGCATTGAGATCGTGCGGCGAGACTCGTGTGGTGTTGTTCAGCAGTCAATGCAGCGCTGTCTGGAACTCCTTTTTGCAACAAGCGATTTGTCGCAGGTGAAGCGTTCGCTCGAAGAGTATTGGCTCCGGATGCTGGACGACCAAATTCCACTCAAGGACTTCGTGTTCGCGAAAGAGGTTCGCCTCGGAACTTATGCGCGCGGAAGCGCACCTCCCGCAGCACTTGTCAGCGCAAAGGCAATGGCGAAGGATCCTCGTGCAGAGCCAAGATATGCGGAGCGCGTCCCATACGTCGTCGTTAATGGTCCCCCAGGAGCTCGCTTGATGGACCTTGTCGTGTCTCCAACTGACTTTCTCGACCGGCGACGAGGTGCGTCGTTAAGCATCAACTACCAGTACTACATCCACAAGCAAATGATCCCAAGCCTCGAGCGCTTATTTCTGCTCATGGGAGCTAACGTGCGTCTTTGGTACACGCAGTTGCCACGCGTGACAGGCAAGGCACGCACGATACCCGCTTCAGCCGCTCGCTCATCCAGCAAAAAGTCGCTGGAGACACGCTCAATCGATTCATTTTACTTGAGCAAGCACTGCCGACTGTGCGGTACGATGGGCCAGAACATATTGTGCCAGGACTGCGAGGGCGACCCACAGCGCAGCGAGTTTGTGCGGCAAGTGCTCTCGGCGTGTCATGAACGAAGCTTAGAAACATTACGTCTCATATGCACCGCCTGTGGTGGTCGAAATGCGATGGACACATGTGGAAATGTTTCCTGTGGTGTGTGGAACCGCGTTCGACTCATCGAGAATGGTCGACATGAAGAAGATTTCTTAGTCAAGTGGTGAGAATAACTTTAACGGACTCTGACACTTCAACTTAAGAAATGCTATCCAGCGGCTGTTCTGCGGATTCATGTTCGGTTGAGGTCACATCGAGACGGCGAGAAAAACGTCTTGCACGCTAGCATCTTGAGGGTCTAAGGCAGTGACTTTGCCAGTGGAATCTACGTGGCAAATAAATTCCTCTTCATCGCTCGAAATGTTATCAATGTCTTGGATCCGCGATCGCTTGAGCTGGGGAGATGAACTGAACACCCCAGGCATAGCGTGGTTGCCGGAGTGCCCAGTCTGAGAAGGGTTCGTTTTGTCCATGCAACCGTGATCGCTGTCGTATTCAAAACCTCTGTCACTGTTGCTGCGCTGCCTCTTCAGTGGCACCTCGTGGAGACGCATGACACTCATGGTGTAATCCTCAGCACCATGGTCTCGATGGTTCAAGAGCCAGTTCCATGGACGGGGTGTGCTATCCCGTCGATCAATCTTGTGCTTCGCTGGAAATACAAGAGATTCCGAGAACTGGACGACACAGGCATGGCTCGAACGCCAGCCAGGGGGGCGCGGATGGGCCTGAACCAACGCGCGAAGCTCTGCAACGACGGTTCCTTGAATACTTTGGCGCTCAATCTCGTCGTCATCTAGCATCTGCACGATTCGACGAAGTTTTCCAACGAGTGCGCGATGTTCTACCTGCTCGGCAAGAAGTTGCGATCGGAAGTCTTCTTGGTTCCCTGCTGCTTTTGTCCACTCTAGCTTCTCGGCGTCAAGCACCTCGGCTTTGCGTTGTATCTGGGCAAGCTCTGCTTCGAGTTGATGAATTCGAGCTTGCTGATCACTGTCGTAAACAGCACTTCGACTGGTCTGCGCTTCTTGTCCGTCTGACTCCAGTGTATTTGTTGATGGCGAATCGCTTAGGGACGGGCTTGATTCGTTTCCTCCCGTTGCGGTGGGTTGCTGTCGTGGCCTAGTCTTTCCCACCATCTTCTGACAAACCAACAGGCGGACGTCACGCTCGAGCTGTTCGATCGTCGACTCGACAGCATCCGACAAACTTCGAGTCACTGACGGCTCTTGCTGCTCCCCACCGTCACGGACGGCAGCTACCGACACCGAACAGCCGATGCTCGTTGCGAAGACCAAACCACACTTTTGACCTTCCTTCAGTGAGTGCGATTGAGAATCCTTCGCAGCGATGGCGCCGGCGGTCAAACGCATAGCTTCATAGGGAGGTGCAGGCCGTCGACCCGCGTCATCAAAGTCCACAGCACAATCATCGATGTGGACGGTCACTTCCGCGGCCTGGCCGGATATGGGCTTGTCAGTCACCGCTGGATTAAGGGAAAGATCGACGGCGTCGCCGTTTGCCGGGGTGTCGTGGTCATGAACCAGTTCGCGGTCGTCGCTTGTGCCACACACGAGTGCACAACTTGTCAACGCGGCTCCGTCGGCGGCACCACGACCGCTAGGTCTTTCCTCACCACTGCGAGATCCGCTCGGTTCCACAGTCGCCGACAATTGCTCTCCACCACCGAGTTGTTCATGGACCTCCTCCGTGCTGCCGCGCTCCTCCCTCGTCGCCCCCACTGCACGACTGCGCGCGTCATCCGGCCCACTGGCGGTGCACCCGACCTTGCCTCCCATGTCCTCCGCCGTCGCCGTCGCCTCCGTTCCCTCTTCCACGCCCTCCTCCACCGTCGCCTTCGCCTCCTCTACTTGCTCCGCCGTCGAACCACCTCGGTCCTCCCCGCGCTCCGCCACGGGGCGCTGCTGCTGCTGGCGCTGCCGCAGCTTGCGCTGCATGCGCCGCTCATGCTTGGTCACCGCCATCGCCGTCCGCCGTCGGCGTAGCTGACGGGGAGGAGCTTTCGCTTGATGACGCGGGTTCCCCGTGGAGAGGAGGGGTTTTTATCGACTGAAAAGCATCCGATGCCACCAGCTTCAAGGAGGGGAAACCGGAGTGATGGTCTGGCTCACCAAACAAATGTTACAAACCCAACTGGTGCCGAACGGTTATGAACCTCGACCACGTCCTTTCGGGATCGCCCCCGAAGACCCAGTTTCGCGCCATGCAGGTGGAGCCGCCTGCCGCGACGGGCTTCGCGTCGCCGCCACAGCCGTCCCGCTACGAGACGCTACTGCAGCAGATCGTGCAGCTCAACACGGATCTCCAGAAGACCGCGGCGCTGAGCCAGACGCTCCAGCGCGAGCGCGACGGGCTCCAAGCCAACAACCACAAGGTGGCACACGACGAGTCCTGCTAGAGGAGCTGTGACTCCACTGACTTGCCATGTACAGCTCAAAGATGAGGCCAAGCGGCTCCACGAGCGTTGCGAGAAGCTCCAGCTCGTGCTCATGCAGGAGACCGAGCAGCGCGTACGTTGGCGCGTGCTCTGTGCTCGTTACGTTGGTCTGACCCTCTTGTCTTCGTAGATCGAGTCGGACAAGAAGCACGAGGAGCTCATCGCCAAGTGGAAAAAGCAGCTCGAGCTCAAGGCCAAGGCCTTTGAGAACCTCCAAAAGAAGTTTGCGCCGCCGCGCGACCTCGACATGTTGCGCATGCAGATCCAGGAGGAGCTGGACGAGCCGCACCAGCAGCGCGTCGAGCAGCTCCAGCAGGAGATCGAAAAGCACCGCCAACTCGCCTTTTCGCTACGACACGAGTGCGAAGTTCTCAAGACCGAGTACGAGCAGTTTGCAGTGGACCAGGGCAACGAAATGGAGTGTCTCCACGCGACGTACGAGATGAAGCTCAACGAGCTCAAGCGCAAGTTGGCGGCGGCCGAGGAGTGCGTGGCTCAGGCGCGGAACAGCGACACCGTGCGCAAGCTCGAACAGCAGAAAACGGCTGCCCAGGTCGAGATCAAGCTTTTGCTCGACGAAGTCAAGGTTCGTACACGGCCATGCTTGCACGATATGACGGGGAGTGGTCACGACGAAGAGTCTGGATGGGTGGTTGGTTGGCTAGGATCTACGCGAGGAGATGAAGCGGCAGAGAGACAGCGCTGCGACTGAGCGCAGTGAGATTGAGAGCCGGCTCGCCGACGAGATGGCGCGCGGCGCGAACCTGGAGCTCGACCACAAGGCCGCGACGCGGCAACTCGCGCGCGCCAAGGAAGACTACGAGGCTGTGCGTGCCAAGTGGGACCATGCGCAGACCAAGCTGCTCGAGCTCTCGACTGAAAACGACAAGTTGCGCGATCAGGTCAAGCAGAAAGAACAGCTTGTACTGAGCAGCCACCAGTCTATCACAACCAAGTGCGTTACAGCTGTGTGCCTCGTATTGTCTGCAAGCGGAGGATGATCTGACAATTCGTGTCACGTAGGCTCCGAGAAGAGCGAGAGGCGTGGGAGCGCGAGCGAAGCGACCTGAAGGAGCGTGTGAGCGAGCTAGCAATGAAGCTACAAGCCGCCGAGTCCGCGATGGCCCAGAGCACACTCGTCCAAAGGCGAAGTGACGATCTTGACAGCGACGAGAGCGAAGCAACGACCGCCCTGCTCAAGACCAAGGAGCAGGAGGTCGTAAAGTATCGCGAGCTCGCCGCAACGATGGAACGCAAAGTACGTTGATCGGAGGAAACATGACCACGATAAGCGACATCAAGCTCACGGCGTGTTGACACTGCGGTATGTGTATTGTAGGTTGCAGAGAAGGAAGATCAGCTGCGAACAGCGGCCATTGAGAGTGAGAATGTGATCCAGAAGCTCAAGAGCGAGCATGATCAGTTGCGGCAGAACGTTCACGCCATGGAAATGGAGCGCGAGCAGACCGCTGCAAAACAAGTGGCAACTCAAGAGCTGGTGCGTCACTCCTTTACGGGCAGCACGCTTCATGGCATCTTGACATTTGTTGGTTTCCGTGTAGCTCTCAAAGATCAAGTCCGAGTGCGTGATGCTGCGCACCAAGTTAAAGGAAGTAGAAATGGACTACCGCACGCTCCAGGCAAAACATCGGTGCGCCAGCAGACACGACCACCATGCTCAATGCTGGATTCACGTACCATGCTGACGGATATGCGTGAGGTGCGTTTATGTGGAGCTAGCGAGACCATCCAGCTCCACGAAGACATCGAGCTCGAGAAACAGCAAATGGAGACCAAGGTGAGTGAGCGCTTTGTTTGTTGCCCTCTTCTTGGATGTCGTGGCCCACGACGCTTTACGATCTTACCACACAGCTCAAGTTTGCGGAAAGCGACTGCTCGACGATGCGGGAACAACTCGAGAAGGAGCGCGAGGAGCTAGCGACAGCTACGCGTGACTGGCAGGTTTGTGAGCGCATTTATATGAGACAGGAACTGGCACAACATGGGGTCGACTCATTGTCATGACACCTTTTATCTCCCAGCGAAAATACGCTTCACTTGAGAGCGAGTCACGCGTGCAGAAGGCAGCGCTGCGCGATGAGACGAAGCGCGCGCTGAGTAAGGCACTTCACGAGCTGTCCCGCGCCCAGAAGAAGCGAGACGCATTCAAGAAAAAGTGCCTCGAGATCCACGAGCAGTACAAGCTGCTGCTGGCCGAGCTCCAGAGCCACGATGCCCATGTGCTCCAGTTGAAGCATGACCATGCAGCCGAGCTGCAGCACCTGCTCACGCAGCTCGCGCAAGTAGAGAACGACAAGACAGCGCTGCTCCAACGGCAGATGGAGCTCAGCTCTCGGTAGTCAAAAACTCGCGTGTTTACCATTTGTTTTGCCGGTCCTCTGCTTCTAGTGGATATCCTCAAGTTCATGCCTCCTCTATCGTCGCTCCTTTTCGCCGGTGCGAACAATTGACAGCACGGGGAAGTGAGCGTGCTTGGAGAAATCCAACGACACGGCGTTGGCTGCTGGTGTGGGTGCACTGGCCGCGAGTTTGTTGGGGCGTCGCTTGGTCTGCTGCTGGTCCTGTTCGTGACGCGCCAGTTCCACCAAGTTCGCGACCGCGACATGGAGCATATCACGCGTCTCGTTCACGTGTTCCCCGTCCAGCGTGGCGCTATTCGTCTTCCCCATGGCGAGGAGCTCATCGCCGTGGCCATGGGCCACCTTGAAGCACTCCTCAGCAGACTTGTAGATTAGGTCAACGCCGTACTTCGAGAAATCGCTGTTCTTGAGGTAGTCGTCATACGTGAGTGCTGCCGGGAAATGGAGCGACTGGAATGCCGCAAATCGGTGCTGGAAGCGGATCAGGCGCGAACCGTAGACCGGTGAAGAGATGTTCACGCTCTCCTCGCGCTCAAACGCCGCAAACGCCTGAAAGTACGCGCGCATCATTGAGCGCAGCATCTCAGTGTAGCTGATCTCACGCTCAAACCGCGCCTTCGCCGGGTCCTCCGGTTTTGAGCCGCTCACTCCTTCCCCATCGTCTTCAACAGCCTTCTTTGCCGATGGGCCACGACGTGGGTGATCCTTCATCAGCTCCTTCATGCGTTCGAGGAAGCCCCACGTGAAGGTGAGGTTCTGGAGTCTCGAGCCGCAGAGATAGTCGAGGTACCAGTAGATCATACTGTACTCGTTGAGTGCATAAAGGTCGAGTTCAAAGCCGAGCAGCACGTATTGGATCATCAAAAGTGTGACCTGTTCAAGTGTCCAGGCCGTGAAGTACCGCGGGTATGCCGCCTTGGGAATCTGCATCTCCGACATGAAGCGTTCATCGACGGCCACGGCCTCTAGCTGCAGCACGGCCCACTCCTCCAATAAATACTCGATGCGTGCGCGCTGACGCGAGCGGTTGTGCAAGTACAGCTTGAGCGATTCGTACAGTGTCTCAATCGCGCGTGAGCTGTACTGAACGCCTTCCTGGGTCGACAGCAGCACCGAGGGCACGCCGTTCATGACCATCTCCTCAGTCATCCAGTCCATGAAGCCGTGGCGCCCATAGATTTTCTTCTCGCAGTACAACAAAAGCTATCGCGAAATACATGAAATCACAACCCGTCAGCATCACAAACGAAGTTCACCCATCGCGTAATCAAGTAACGTACCAGCACCAAGGACCTTGCGACGATGTTGGGTCTGCGCCGCGAGAAATCAGCGAGAAACACGCGCACTTGCTCCATCATGGTCCACTCGCCCGGAGAACAGGCCTCGACCAGGTCGCGAAGCAGCTTGTCAAAGATTGCTACTGCTTCGTCCATGCTCGTGGGTTTGACGTCCCGCGGCGGTGAACCGGAAGTGAGCAGCCGACTCAGTGCCTTATCAAAGCCAAACGGCTTGCCGCTGAAGCACTCTGCGTCAAATTCAAGCGCCTCGGCCGCGATCTGCTGAAGCAATTCCCGCGCCGACGTGAAACTGGACCGAGCGAGCTCGAGATCGGCGAGCTGCTCGGCGAGCCCGAGGTCTGAGTACACGCCGTGGAGCACCTTACGAAGTTGCAGACGACGCAACAGCGCCTCGCACAGCAGCGCACTGATCTTGGGGTTGGCGTCCAAGCCAGAGAGCTTGACGGACCCGCTCGCGGCGGGCGCAGACGTGGTCGTGGTCGTTGTCTCCTTGGACTTGGCGCCTTTCTTCTTGTTGGCCTTTTTGGCCGACCCCTTGGCGGCCACGAGCGCGCGCTCCTGCGCGAGCAGCGTCTCGAGGCGGTCGATCGCGACGACGAGTAAAAGCTCGAGCGCGCTGCGCGTCCAGCCGCTTTCCACGAGAAACGACGCGTCCAGCTGCCCAGTGCTGCCCGGCGAGAAATCTTCCTCTTCGTAAATGTCGGCGCGCGTGACGATCTCGCGCACGTGCGCGCAAGTGCGCAGCGTGAACGCCGCGACGGCGGCCATGACCAGCAGCAGCGTGTCGCTGGGCGCGCCGCCCAGCGCGTCGAGCCGCGCCAGCAAACGCTTCTCCACGGCGTCGGCGCCGTCGTCGGGCTCGTCGCTCGGGGGCACGAGCTGCGCGAGCAGCGCCGCGGCAGCCTCGCGGTGCATGTACACGCTCGTGAGCAGCGTCTGCGCGAGCGGCTGGCCGTGGAGCCACGCGGCCTCGGCGCGGAAGAGTTCGTCGACGGTCGCGAGCACGTCGCGCGCAGACGCGAACGCGAGCGGCACGGCGCCGCGCGCCACGCGGTCGCGCACAGTCAGCGGCGCGGCGCCATGGAGCGCGAGCCCGGCGTCCATCTTGGGGTCCATGAGCTCGAGCGCCGACATCGAGTCGAACAGGTTGAAGTCCTGCACGTGGACGAGCTGGCCCACTTTGAGCTCCTTGGCGGCGGCGCCGAAGAGCTAGCGACACGGGCACGTCCATCCATCGACACATCCATACCAAAGCACCAACACCGTCCGTGAGCCACAACGTCGGACGCACGGCGCGCCAATCCGTGTCTACGCACCTCGGTGACATCTTCCCACGCGCGGGGCGCGTCCTGCTGACTGTTTTTTTTTTTTTTATTTCCCGGACGGTTCCACACAAAGAGGTAGAGTTAGTCAAGTGGACGACAGCAACCCACGCGCATGTCCACGGAATCTGTGACGCGCGTCCGAGCCAACGTACCTCATGGCGGTGGGCGCTGAGGATCGTGGGATGACGAGGAATGATGGGAGTGAGCGCCGCTGTGGACTTCGTGTGGTGGTACGATAGAGTGGACCACATCTTTTATAGTTCTGTGGACCACATTGTTTTCGAGTGCCAGCATTGAATGTGGACAACGTCACCATCTTGATGAGGCGAAATCGATACATGCGCCAGTGAGTGGCATCCAAGGTTTTTGAGAGAGTCACCAGTGGCAAGAGTTCAAATCGAAATTGTCACCTATTACTATCAAATCGCCGCCTGGCGAAGCGAACCTCGCGCGGCCGCTTGCGAGAGATGAACACAAACCCGAAACCAAAAAAAAAGAACCCACGTCTAGCTCGACCCTCACGCGCCCTCTCCGCTCCTTCCTAGCTGCTTCGAAGTCTGCCCCCTCACGTCGCCCTTGGCCATGTGTGGTGAGTCGAGTGTGTGTGCCATCGGGTCGTTGGGCTTGACAAAAGTGCAGATATTTTTCTTCCTTTTTCCCTCTCGTTCGTCTTCTTCGGTCATTGATCATCGGCGCTGACTTCTCTCAGCCGAAGGGGACGATCACACTTCTTGCTTGCGCTTCTTCATCTTGCTCGCCGCATCCACGTTTTCTTCGCCTTTCCGTCTACCGCCGGCCACGATCCGTCGCTAGCACACACAGAATTACAGTTTCTGTTAAAACAACAACACACAATTTGCATAAGTCGAACGCGCTCATCCAACACCACCGGCAGAATTCAAGCGGCCTTCCGGGGTCCCAGGCCATGCTGCACCACGGGGGGCGGCGGCAGGCACTACCCAGCACAATGCACCACAGCCATCACGAGCATCCGACCGGAGGTGTTTTGGAAGAGCACGTGCCGGACCCACGGAAACAAGACCACACGTCCCACACGTACTACATGTGCAGCTATACAGAAGAGGGCACGACGACTCACCTGCGCGTCTTCTTCTTCGCTCGCAGTGACGGCGAGGCGCCGGCGGTTCGCGCCCCGGTTGTGGATTTTGTAGCCAAAGACGCGCGGCACGTAGAGAACAGTCGACGGCTGCGGCTCGAGTTCCCGGTACGTCATGAAGAACAAGTGGGGAAACGTGGTACCAAAGTAAGCACCGTCAACTACGCGAAGCGCAAGCAAGGGAATGAGACGTCAGTTAGAATACGGACTGTCGTCATGGATAATGGATCGATGCGGTACGTACTGACGGGGGACTGGTACTCAGCGACGGGCGTGTACAGGTCGCGACACTTTGGACAGAAGACCTTCATGTCGGACTTTTTAGACTCGTCGTGCATACCCGCCTGCAAAATGCCAGAGATATGAAGTGTGAGTCTTTATTGGTTTGACCGACGGAACCCCATTTGGCGCGTGTCCCATGCACGCACCGGCACGACGGGCTGGCCCTCGCAGAGCGCGCGCGGGCAGACGCCAAAGTCGCGGTCGCGGTACTTCTTCATCATGGCGTCGAGCCCGTGCGAGGTGATGATGTAGCGCGCGTGGATGAGCCCGTAGAGCTCGGCCGCGCAGGCCGGGACATCGTCGTCGTACGGGATATCGGTGAGGTCGAGGATGATGTTCATGGCCTCCTGGTAGTTGGGCACCTGCGCGCGCAGCCCGTAGAGGTTGAACGAGTCCTCGATGTAGCTCTGCGGCACTTCACAGAAGTACTCGTTGCCCGAGAGGCTGCAGAACCACTGTATCCACTTCTCGTCCTCCTCTTCGTAGTCCGACATGTCTTCCTCCTCCAGCTGCGCCGCCGCGGCCGCCTGGTGCGTCGTGGCCGCCGCCGTGGTCGTCGTGGTCGTTGGCTGCTTCCCGTCCCCGTGCGGCGCGGAAGTTCCGCGGCCGGGAGTTTTTAGTGGGGAGAACGAGCCAGAGGGGCCACCAAGACCAAAAAGCCCAAGGGGGTGGGCGGGGGAAGACCTGCGAAACGCGATACGGAACACCAACCCGCGACATTTGATACCGGTTCCTAACGCGAATTTCTCTATCGGTTCTCTTGAAACGGCACATGGCCCAGCAGCTCCCGGAGCGGCGCGAGCAGCGACTGCACGTACGCGACCGCGTGCTCCGTGTCGTCCGCGCAAAAGCGCACGATGGCGCCATCGGCGCCCAGCGGACTCGCCGACGAGACCACGCCGGGCGCGTGCTCGTGCGACGCGAGCCGGCCCTGCGGCGTGATCTCGTGCGCGTGGTGGAGCCGCTTGCGCTGGCTCAGCGCCACCACCTGCGCCGCCATGGCCTGCACGCGTGGCCCGAGCAGCACGACCAGGCCCAGCACGTGTGTGCCGCGCATGCGCTTGCGGAGGCTCACGATCTCTTCATCTGCGCAAATACGCGTATGGTGTGAGTCGTGAGTGATCGCAAGACCGTGCCACGCGACAACGTACCGACGAGGCGCACGCGGTCGGCGAGCACAGGCTCACCCTCGACAAACACGTCGACGGCGCTATCGTACTCGTCAAAGTCCCAGTGCTCGTGGGTCTCGCGGCGGTCGTCTTTGAGCGAGCCGGTCGCGAGGAAGTTGCGCTTGCGGCCGCTCGTGAGCCAGTCGACGAGCACGAGGTTCGAGTCGCTCGAGTCGAGGTGGAAGACCTGCTTCTGGCGATACTTGGCGTGCTCGAAGCACGTGACCGGGTCGGGCAGCACGGCGAGCGTCGCCTTGGCGGCCACGTCGAACGCGAGCGCCTGGCGCACAAAGTCGCGGTCGACCTCGGCCTTGAAGACCTTGGTGGTCGCCTGCGTGCAAAGCACCACTGTGGATCGGAAGAGTCGGATGTTCAGCCACAGTGGAAGAGGATGGTGTGTGTAGCCATCTGGATGGACGTGGCCATCGAGCCAGCCCAAACGCTGTCAAGGCGCATGATCTCCAGACGGCTACGAGAGAGATAGAGATCGTTCGCTCGTACCAGTTGCTCCTTCGTGCACAGCGCACGTGATCTCCACCGAATCTCCGCCGACGAGACCGCCTCCGTAGCCGAGCATGTACTATCACCACACGAGCGAGAGACCACTTTGAGCCCGTTTTACATCGAATCTCGGTCACCGAGAGCGAGAACAGAGACACTTCTGCCTCCCTTTCCACTGGCTACTCTATCGAGCGCACGACGCACCGTCACGAACGTGTCAAAGCCCTGGCGGGTCATGCGCCGCGGGTGGAGAAACTTGAGCGGGTACGTCGCGTACGCGTACGTGAGCGCCGTGCGGCCGGCGACGACCTCGTACGTGAGCTTTCCGAGCGCATGGTTTCCTCGGATGTTGCTTTCCATCTTCGGCGTGGCCGAGTCGCCCGGTGCCGCGACATGCACGCCCCCTTCGCCCGCCTCAACCGCCATTGTGTGTCCGTCCTGGAAACCGCAGATGATGACTTGGAAACACGAGATGGCTCCCCCCTCAAACTGTTCCGAGAACAAGAGCGGATCCGCCTCCCCTAGCCCCTCCCCCCAGATTCCATTCACGACATGCTGCCCGAAAGCAGCGCACACGTTCCGGACGCCCAGTGCGGTGTACGTCAGCAGCGGCGCCACACGTTGCACACACGCAGTGAGAATCATCACACCACACTGGGAGAGAGGCGGTAGGTATCGAATCCTTCGTTTTGTATGAGAAGCCGAGTCCATACTGTGTTCATGTCGAACGTCCGATGAGAGTCTAAGATATCCAGCGCTCGCTCGACGCGACGGCGTGGTTGCTGTACTGGATGTACCACCACACTTGCTCTCTGTCGTCGAGGGGGCTGGCGGCTCTGTTAGTCACGCGTGCAGCGGCGGACGCGGTCAGGTTGAAGGCCATGTTCCACCGCGCCAGAGATCTCCCGCCACGGACGACGATCCTCCCCATCTCGAGTCGCCAGCCCACTTCTCTGGATTCCATGGGTGCAGCACGCAGCCCACGGGTGCACACTGGGGGGTTGCTTGGCGCTCTGCGTTTTTCTGGAATTCGTCCCGAGTGCGACATCTTCGAGCGCCAAGTGGGCGTTTTCCACCAGCGGCACTCGGTGGCCCCGATTACGAATCGTTCCGTCCGAGGCGCAGCCAACGGCTGGCGAGAGTGAAGGATGTGCCCCGTCGCTGGCGCGCGCCACTCGTCCGCTCGTCCACTGTGCCGGTCCACCGACTCTCTTTGCGCAACCTTCGGCGCACCTCCCCGCGGCGGGTGCCGAACAGCTTCACCGGATTCCTCCACCGGCCCGGACACCATTCCGCACGTTGTCGCGGGCCTTGTCGTCGTCGTCGCTGCGGGGGAGCTCACTCGCGAATCCGCAGTCTGGCGTCTCCGGCTTGCCCTCGTCGTTCCTCCTCCCTGTCGGTCTCCGCGTGCATGAGTGTGAGTGAGCCCCTCGCGTCGTCCTTCCCAGAGAAGCGGATCCGCCACCACCAGCTCTCGATCCAGTCGCCTTCCGACTCGGCCAACCCCGTGACCGCGCCGTCGCCCACCGAGACCGAGTGTTCCGTGCAGACTTACGACGGCGGTTCGGTCATGTCGCGCGCGTCCAGCTTTGACGACGCCGACGCGCCGCTGCGCCGGCTCTCGCTCGCGTCGTCGGCCACCGGCAGCGGCTACGCCGTCGAGGACGACATCCGCGCGATCGGCGACCAGATGAAGCGGCTGCTGGCGTTCTGTGATATGCAGGCGCAGAGCCCGCTGCGCATGCAGGCCAAGATCCAGGAGCTCCAGGAGCAGCTCCAGGCCGTGGTCGCCGAGAAAAACTACTGGATGAAGCGCTGCCAGGAAGAGCTCGCGCGGAACCGCAACCAGCCGAGCATCGCGTCCGACATCCGCAAGGTCAAGTCGCACCCGCGGCGCCGCACCAACTCGGAGCTGCGCTTCATCGCCGACACGATCGGCTCGCGCGGCGAAGGCATCTACCAGGACGACGGCGCGAGCAGCTCGAGCGACAGCGACTCGGGCGGCTCGGGCGGCGAGGTCGTCGGGCTCGGGCGCTCGTCGTTCCGCCTGCTGCAGTGCTCGGACGAGCAGTGCGAGGTGTTCACGCCCATGAACCGCAGCATCCGCACGCAGCACCGCGCGCGCAACAACGTGCAGTGCCTCTGGGACGAGCCGCCCAAGACCGTGCTGATCATCAAGAAGCCCAACGAAGCCACGGTGACCCAGACGCTGCTGCGCATGGCCCACTGGCTGCTGCACGAGAAGAAGATCAACGTGTACCTCGAGCCGGTCGTCCACAAGGAGCTCCAGGTGCCGCTCACCAAGACCTGGGCCTCGGACGACGACTGGGAGGAGTGCCAGCACAACATTGACTTTGTCATCTCGCTGGGCGGCGACGGCACGGTGCTCTGGGTCTCGTCCATGTTCAAGAAGAGCGTGCCGCCCGTGCTGGCGTTCGCCATGGGCTCGCTGGGCTTTCTCACGCCCTTTGACGTCGACAACGGCTTTGAGCACATCACGTCGGTGCTCAACGGCGGCTTTTACATGTCGCTGCGCTCGCGGCTCGTCGGCACGATCATCCGCCGCGACCAGACGCGCGAGCCGCTGCCGTCCGTGCACGCGCTCAACGAGATCGTGATCGACCGCGGGCCGTCGGCCGCGCTGGTCGAGCTCGACTGCTACTGCGACGGGCTGCAGATCACCAAGATCGCGGCCGACGGCATCATCATCGCGACGCCCACGGGCTCGACGGCCTACTCGCTGTCGGCGGGCGGGTCCATGACGCACCCGTCGGTGCCGTCGATGCTCTTCACGCCCATCTGCCCGCACACGCTGTCGTTCCGCCCGCTGCTCTTCCACGACAGCGCGACGCTCAAGATCGTGTTCCCCATGAACAGCCGCGCGTCCAGCGCGTACGTGTCGTTTGACGGCAAGAACCGCGTGCAGCTCGAGCGCGGCGACAGCATTATCGTGCGCGTGTCGTCGTACCCCGTGCCGGCCGTGTGCCGCATCAACGAGAACCAGGACTGGTTCGAGTCCATGATCACGAACCTCAACTGGAACCAGCGCCGCGCGCAAAAGCCCTGGGAGCCGCCGAGCGACCACCTATAAGCTGGACGCGCGGCCTGCTGGATGTGTGTGTGGAGTGCGTCGATCCAAAATTTGCCCTTTAAAACTGTACTAATATGAACACCCGTCGAATGCTTTCTCTCTCTCTCTCTTTTATTGAGTCTTCTTGTCGCTTGCGTCCACAGTATCTTGTGCCTCGCTCACCTCCTTTTGGAGCCGCTTGGCTCGCTTCTTCTCGCGCTCGTCCTGGTCGATCGCCTTGATCAGCTCGCGCGTGGCCCAGAGCGCCACCAGCGACAGCATGAGGAAGACCGCGAGCGCGAGTCCCCCGTAGAAGTACGGGTCCCGGACGACGGCCACGATCACGGCGTCCGCCCAGTTCTGCGGCGGCCGCTCCAGCAGCGCCTGGAGCTTGGACTTCTTCGCTAGCGCGTCCCCCATGGCGTTCAAGTCGAAGTCCAAGTGTGGACCTGTGACTCCCCCCACAATACTGACACCAGACATCTTCCCGCTTTGTCATGGGCACGGCGCATTCTCATTTGCCAATCCGCCAGGACCTCCTCCCCTCCCCTGCTTCCACACTTCGACCATGTTCGCCCGCCGCGCGCTCCTCTCGGCCTCGCGGGCCGCTCTCCAGCGCTCGCCGCTCGCCGCTCGCAACGTCCACGTCGAGGCCTCGGCCGCGTCGGTGCAGGTACGAAAGCAGCGGTTGAAGTGGCTCAAGCCCCCTAGGGAGAAACTGAGATGCGAGTGGTGTTGTGTGCGTTATAATAGACCGCGATCAAGAACGAAAAGGTGCTTGTGTTCTCCAAGACGCACTGCCCGTACTGCGCGCGCGTGAAGGCGCTCTTCGCCGACCTCGAGATCGACTTTGAGCTTGTCGAGCTCGACACGCGCCGTACGTAGGGACCGGACCGGACCGGACGACTTGCCGACCTGACCTGACGACGGTGGTCTGTGCTTGCTTGTGTGTTTGCCACAGCCGACGGTGCCGACATCCAGGCGATCCTGCTCGACCTGACCAAGCAGCGCACCGTGCCCAACGTGTTCATCAACGGCCAGCACATCGGCGGCTGCGACTCGACCTTCGCGCTCCACGACGCCAACAAGCTCGTGCCTCTGCTCAAGTAGACAAGGCTCGCACGGAACGCACTGGACACACGTAGTCCTTGTCTGCCACTGGCGTGCGATAACGCCCTAGAAACGGTGTGTTCGAGAATGAAGTGACCCGTTCCACCTTTGATGCCGATTTTTTTCTGTTGATTTCGACAAGACTAACGTTAGTACTACGTAGCCGACGGACCAAGCCCTGTTGTCAACGCAGGACAACAACTCACGGAAACTCACGCTGATCTCTTCGTGTATGTTGGCTTCGTACTGGAAGCCAACATACATACTACTAGTGCACACGAAGAGATCAGCGTGAGTCTCCGTTGTTGTTCCAAGGAGGAGATTTTGAGGGATGGTCTAACCCACTAAGTTCGCACAATTCCACTTCCAATTCCTGAAAGCTAAAGTCCTCAAATATTATCGAAGGCGTTCAAACAATTGTCTCGAAGCTGAGCGGTCAGCCTGTTGGCAGCAGCAGTAAAGAAGTCAGGGAAAGTGGAAATGAGCGCATTGAGGTACAGCATAAAAGCAAAAATTGGATATTGGATTGGCGGAGGGGA
>JAADVT010000255.1:0-35645 GCA_023335895.1 Pythium rishiriense
GCTCACCTTGATCCCGCCTCAGTCGTCCCGTTCATTGCCATTGTACTTGCAGCCATTTACGATGGTGCTCGAGCTATTCCGTCGTACGTTTTGGGGGTTCTTCCGCCTGGAGAACGAGCATTTGCGCAACACGCAAGGGTTCCGTCGTGTGGATTTTATCCCGCTCCACTATGAGCACGGCGTGGGCGATGACGACGACCGCTCCGACGACGGCCAGGAGCCACTTCAAGGCCATGTTTTTCTGATGAAGATCTTGCTCATCCTGTTCCTCGTGCTGGGGCTGAGTGTGCTTGCGATTATCATCGAAAAGTAACCTGTTCGTAGAAACCGAATGATAGAATATTGACCCGGTGCCGACAGAGTATTCAAGTTTCTCCAATCTCGTCATTGTCTGCGCTCTTCACCCAAAGTACTGGAAGACCCTGCGACTGTCGGAAGGGGTAGGGCAGAAGGGGCAGGTTGAAATGGGTACAGTCTCCCCAAGTGGAGCTCCCAACCAAACAGTACTTGGTCGATCCACTCGGATGCCACTTCGTCGAACTCGGCCGATGTGATCGACTTGTGATGCCGTTGCCCGCGCGACTGCCAAGCCGCTTTCTCACTGTATGTGGACCGCACACACAATGTGACGTGGCAAGGCTTCCTGTGACAGTATCAGATATGACTAGGAATGAACCAGCGTCTTGCGACTACTAAGAACCATGTAGACAGACCCTTCGATGAGATTCAGGGCCTTCTCTTCTCCACTCCCCGTCTTCCCCATGGAGTCCCTAGAGATGACCCTGTGCGTGGACCCCAGTCAAACACACATGCAGCTGGCACCGCCGGCGTCGCCATTGCGCTCATCTTCCCCCACGCTAGGGCATGAGACCGCGTCGCCGTTTGCGCGATCACACTCGCTCCTCTCTCGGCCACTGTCCCTACGACAAGACATGGGTACAGCGCGTAACGTGGTTCGTCGCGCACGTTCGTCCAGCCTGAACCAAGGCAGGCCAATCACACCGTCCCATGCGCCACTGTCATCCCAGGGCCGATCGACCCAGCCGCCCGATTGGCCGGAGGGGGCACAAATACGCGTATACTATACACATTCCGGATACTGTACTATACACGACTTCCGCTGGTTTACTGAAGAACGGAGGAACTCGCGTTCATCCCTGCCGAGGCTGGAAGAGAGAGGTCTCTTCCGCTCCTCCCTCCCGTTCCTGGCCCCTCGGGACCGTCGCAGCGTGCGTGCTTCCGCCGAGGAGACCGCACTCGCTTCGCGTTCCTTCCCATCCAATCCACGCACCCGTCACACATCCAACACCGCCCCAGTGCTGGCGGCCGTCTTATTCCACGAGCTCCACAACACGGCGAAACCATGTCCAAGGCCCCCAAGCAGCGCAAAGTGCAGCTCCACTATCAGCCGTACCAGACGGCGGGCGGCGCGTCTGTGAGTGCAAGGCGATGTTGCTCGTGCAGCTAGAAATGACAGTGATGGGACTGACGCTTGGACTGTGTGTGGAACACCATAGAACGCCGGTGACACGAGTGGGTCGGGTCTTCTCGGCCCAAGTAGCAACGCGAACAGCGGCACGTCGCAGAACCAAGGTGGCGCGTCCGCGATCGACTATGGGCTCTCGGACCTCATGGATCCTGTGCTGACGTACGTACGCGCTGACTGAAGTGTGTGTGTATGTGGAACACGCGGGTACTGACGTGTGTTTTGTTGGCGGCGCAGCGGGTACTCGTCGAATCTCAGCCGTAACCTGTGGGACGATTGGAATGAGAACGATCCAAATCTCATGAAGTTTGACATGTTTTCGGATGACGGCATGGGAGCCAGTGCTGCGGCGGCGGTCAGCACATCGACAGCATCCCACACTGCGAGTTCCGCGATCACCAGCAACAGCAATGCTACCACCACGACCACCTCTGGGTCCAACATGGGCTTCATGGCAAGTATGATGGCACCTCACCCAAGCCAACAGGTCCAAATACAGCCCTCGCAACACCATCACCAGCACCACCAGCACTTGCACACCCAACAGCACCAGCACCACCAGCCTCAGCATTCCCACCAGCACCAGCAGCATCAACATCAACAGGCGCACGACGCAATGGAACTAGATGGGCCCCGTGCGCCAGTCCCGAACGGCTTCCACTCGCTGTCGTCCCAGCCGCGATTGAGCGTGAAGCGATCGCTAAGCGAAGACCTTGTGAGTATGCTAGACGAGGATGATGATGGTCAAGACCAGGATCCGTTCACGGGCGCGGGAAACACCCACGGCGGCAAGCAATCGCTGCCGCGCGGCTTTAGTTTTGCACACCAGTTCAACGCGAGTGCCAACTCGAGCCCGTTGGGACACAAGCCACCGACCCCCCAGCAACAACAGCAACAACCGCAGCCGCAAATCCTGCCTCGGTCTCAATCTCAGCAGGCCATTCAGCCGCAGCAAGGCCAGCAACTGCTCGTGCAGCACGCGACCGACTGGCTCAACGGGTTCCCTGCCGCGAGCATGCCGCCTCACCAACAACAGCAACTGCATCAGCTATCACAGCAACAACAACAACAACCGCCGCGTCAGCCAACTCCTCAGCCCCAGTCGCTTTCACCGGCGTCTGCGGCTCGACTCGAGGCCCACAACCAGCGACCCGAACCATCGCCGATGGAACGCGCCTCAGCGGCGATCGCGTCGACTCTCATTGCCGTCCCTAACCCGTGCAAGGACCACGAGCAGCAGCAAGCAGTGGCAGCCGGCGCAGCCACGCCGACAACGCCATCGCTCGCTACAAATGCTGTCACACCGTCGCCGTTTAGTGCGTTCTCGTTTATGAGCGCAGCGATGGAGCACGCCAAGAATCAGTCTGCGGCTGCGGGCGACAGCACAAGCGAGGGCGGTGACAAGGCGGCTGCCGCTAACCCGTTTGCGAACGCCGGCATGATGATGCCCGGCTTCATGATGTACTCAATGCCAATGATGGGCAACTACCAGGCTGCCGCGGCCGCGGCCGCCGCGATGGGCATGATGCCCATGGGCGCGATGCAGATGGGGCCAATGGGCATGCCCATGGGCGGCATGCAGATGAACCCGATGGGGATGCCGATGGGCCCCATGGGGATCTCGCCCATGGGTGGTATGCAGATGGGCATGCCCATGATGCAAATGGCATCCATGGGCATGCCCTTGGGAGCGCCTCCGCTCGGCATGGGCGGCGCCGACGCCGCCGGCGACGGTGCAGCTGCCGTCAAGTCCATGGCGCCCAAGGCCCTGCAGCCCAAGGGACCGGCGGTGCTCGCACCAGCAGGTGGTGCTGGAGGTTCAGGTGCCACCAGTGGCGGAGCTGGTGGAAACGCGAGCTTCGTGAGTATTGCGCGCAAGCCTGAGGAGCCTGAAGTTAGCAACATCCTCAAGTCGCTGATGGAAGAAGAGGCCAAAAAAAAGGAGAAGAAGCTCGAGCGTAACCGTGACTCGGCCCGTGAGAGCCGCAAGAAGCAGCAAACGTACGTCGAGTCGCTCGAGAATGGTATTAAGAGGCTCCAGATCAACCGTGACCTCGTCGTGTCGTACCGGTGGGGCGTCACAGGCGGTCCAGGCGCGACGCTACTTGAGTGGAAGGAGCGCGTTGGTATCGTCACAGGCCGATCTGAAGCCTTTTCGACGCTCCAGAATCCGGCTAACTTCCAAAACTTGATGCGCATCAACCGCCAGCGGCGCACACTGTCATTGTCCCGCGACGAGAAGGAGCGCGCGATCTACAAGTGCTTTGTGGCTGTAGGGAAACAGCTCGCGGGTTTGCGTGTGCGGCTACTTGAGCTGCAAGTGTTCCGGAACGTCGCCAACCCGGCGAGCGCGGCGGGCCAGGAGCTCAGCAAGGTGCTCCAGCTGTCAGAGGAACAACGCCTCCAGCTCGAGTGCCACAGCAATCGCGTCTTCGACCAGCAGGTGCTTGCCATGGTCAAGCTCTTCAAGGTATTTTTCGCGCTGCGGGCCCAGGCCCTGGCACTCAACCTGCTGTCGCCCGAGCTTGAGCGGTACTTCCGGGACGTGTGCTCGATGGAGCAGCTCCAGAAACTGCTCCAGTGGACCGAGCTGCATCGCGCGACGATTGAAGGTGACCACGCTAATGCCCTTAGTCTGGTCACTGCGTAGGCAGGTGCAAGTAGGCAGCATGTCAAATAGTTAGTAAGCACCCCCAACATACCATGTTTCACAAAACGGACGGAATCTATATTGTATGCGTTCAGGGAGGAGTGTAACGAATGTGAGCTTGGAGTTGTGGAAAGAAAGAACCGATATTACACTCTATTCGTCGTCGTCAGCCGTCGAGTTCGAACGCTTCCGCTTGGTGGGCTTCTGCGCCTTCTTCCCTGTTTTCTTCGCCGCCGGCGTCACCTTGTCGCTCTTCTTGGCCGCCGGGGAGGTGGTCTTTGTCTTCTTATCACCAGCTGCGGTCTTGGCCTTCTTCTTGGACGGCGTCTCGACCACAGGGTCTTGATCCTCATCAGCTTCCTCCGACGGGGCCTCGACACCCGCGGCCTGCGAGAGCTGCTTGACCATGTGTTTGACGACGGGGGAGCTGGTCTCGAGCGACTGCACAACGCTGACCAGCTTTGCGAGCTCGGCCTCATCACCCTTGAGCTCCCGCCACGTGCGCACGAGATGCAGTGCGAAGCTGAGGAAGACCTTGAGCCGCTTGGCCTTGATTTCAGTCGCGTTTTTCTTGGCGTCTTCATCAGTCTCGGACGCGTCCGCCTTCTTGGGCTGCAAAAGCGTGACCAAGGCCTCAAGGAGCGTCTCGCGGTGCGCGTCGAACACACGGCGCTCAGTGGCGTCGGTCACATGCTTGGGCTTGAGCAACAGCGACAGCAGGCGGAACACTTCAGCCTTAGAAAAGTCGTCGACAGCTGCGTGTTCATCGTCGGCACCGGCCGCCGCAATCTGCGTCAGCGCGGGCAGCAGCACGTGGACCGCGAGCTTGGGATGCTTGGTCACTAGCTCGTCGAAAGCCGCGCGCGGGAACTTGGTGTGCTTCTTCGTGAAAACGTCGCGAGCCGCAACCCGAACGATCTCCTGGAGCGCCTTGACGGTCTTGGCATCCATGTCCGAGGCGGCCGTGCGCATCAAGTACACAACAACGGCCGAACCCACCTTGGCAGCCAGCTCCTTATCGAGCGCCTTCTTGCTCAGCAGTTCAACTACGCGCTCCGTGGCACGCACACAGTCGGCACGGTCGGCCGGCGAGGCCAACGTGCTCGCCGCGTCCTTCGCACCCCGCACGAACTTGTGGAGCAGCACAGCCTGGAGTCGGTCCTTCAGCACGCGCTGCTCGACATCCGAGCTCGCGATAGCTGTGAGGCTCTCGAAAAGCGGAAGCACAAGCTGCACAGCCCCGTTGGCACTGCTAGCAGAGGATTCCTTGTGGATGGCCGTCGCGTAAAGCGCCAGCAAGTCCACGACACGCAACTTGAAGTGGAGCACCTGGAGGCGATGCTTCTTAGCGTCCTTCTTGGCCTTCGCCTTGGTCTTCACCTGGCCCACGATGGCAGAGAGCGTCTGGTCTTCACGGTGGAGCTCGGCCAGGTTCTCGTCCGAGCGGAGCGCGTCGGCGATATCGGCGGCTGACGACAGCACCACCTCTTCCTCCTCTTCTTCTTCGGCTTCTTCCATGTCTTCGTCACCCTCCCCTTCGTCGTCGCTCTCTCCCTCGGGCTTTTCCTCGCCATCTTCCTCACCGGCAGTTGGCGCCAATGCGGCCACGAGCGTCTGCAGACTCTGCGGTGTCATCAGCGGCACAAGGTCACGGAACACGTGCGTGACGATTTCGCGCATCGCCGACGAGTCCTGAGACAGCAAACTGAGGAGCAGATCCGTAAGGACGACCACGGCGTCCACGGGCTCGGCACTATCGTCCTCACTGGTTTCCGCCTTCTTCTTCGGTGACTTCTTGCTGGGAGACTTCTTCGTCTTGGTTTTCGTCTCCTTCTGGTTCTGCATGTCCACAAAGCACTTCTCCAAGTCGGCGACAACGCCCTGCGCGTCGTCACGCTGCGACGCGTCCACGAGCTGCAGCGCACAGCTCATGAAGAGCAACAGGAAGGCATCGTCTGTCGCCTCCTTGGCACTCTCTTCCTTGGAGCGCAGCGATGAGACGTGGCGTTGCACTGACGCCACCAGCGCAAGCTGCGTGTCATCCAGCGGCGCGCGCAGCTCTTGGCTGCCGCTTTCAATCGCGCTGACCACATTCGTGAACACGGTCGCGAGCGTCGCGTCCTCGGCACTCGAAAGCTTGACGCTGAGCAATGAGAAGAGCTTCTTCACAACCGCCTCACGCACTTGTGCGGAAAGCGCCGGTGTGGGCGCCTCGAACGCCGGAGCCGCTTCGGTGGTGGTCTTGTTCTTCTTGTTTTTCTTGGCAGTGGAGGGCGTGGCCTTGGTGGACGGCTTGAAGAACGCGTGGAACGTCAGGAACTGGAGCACACGATCGCGCAGCTGCGTGGTCGTGGCATCAAGCTCACCGGCGCTGAGCTCGGCGAGCTCGCTGACGAGGTGCTCGAGCGCCCAGAGGCGCACGGTCGAGTACTTGCGCTGCAGCGCGGCCTGGCGCTCACGTTCTTCCTCGATCGCGATGATGGCGTCAAATCCTCCGCCCTTGACCGCGGCCTTCAGCTCGTCGTCGTCGGCCGCATCGGCGGCCGCACCCTCGACGAGCGCCGGCATGGGCTGTGCGAACTCGCGCTGAACAAAGTGGAAGAACTCGGCCGGCGCGTGGGTCGCAAACACCTTCAGTGTGTGGCGCGCGGCGTCGTGGAGGTACGTCTTCTTGGAGAGAGTGTTGTTGAAGAGGCACTTGACGAAGTTGGGCGTGAGGATCGCGCGCAGCACGGCGCTTGGCAGCGCCGGGAGCACGAGCTCGAAAAGCTTGAGCGCGAGCCCCTTGCGCTCGTGGGTCGTCGTCGCGGGCGCGAGCAGCACGTTCTCGACGAGCACCGACCACGCCTCCTGGAACAGCTCGCGGTCGAGCTTGTCGCCGTTCTTGCCCGTGTGCATGATGTGGCCAAAGAGCCCGTGCCACGCGCCGTGGACGCGCGGGAAGCACGCGGTCGAGTTCTTGAGCGGCTCGACAAGCGCGTGCATGTGCTTGCGGCGCACAAAGTCGAGCGCCGGGTACCCGGCCGGGAGCGCGTCGGCCTCGATCTGGTGGGCCTGGATGTAGTGGTGGATGCCGACCGCGAGCGCGACCTGGTCGGCGTTGTAGCTCGCGACCTCGCCGTCGAGCAGCGCGCCGAGCGGCGCCGCGGTGCGCGCCACGAACAGCGCCTTGGGCACGTCGCTGAGCACCGTGAGCATGGCCTCGACGCAGGCCTCGCGGAGCCACTTTTTCCACTTGGACATTTCGGCGAGCTGCGCGAGCACGGCGACCGTGGCGTCGTCGTCGCGCGCGAGGCGGCCCGAGCGCGCGATCGCGAGCAGCCCAAAGAGCTTGCCAAACATGTGTTCGCGCTGCTCCATGGCCTTCATGGACGCGCTGACCTGCATCGACTCGTCGAGCAGCGCGAGCGTCTCGCTCAGCGCCACGGTCTCGGGGAACGCCACGAGCAGCGCGGCGAGCGCAGCGCTGAACCCCTGGCGCGCGGCGTCGCGCGACGACGCGAGGCCCCGCACGAGGCGCTTGAGCGTGTACTCGACGTCGGCGGCGTGGCCGCGGAGGTACGCGAGCAGCTGCGCGGCGGCGCGCGCGCGCGTGGGCACGTCGCTCTCGGCCAGCGTCCAGAAGAGCTTGAGGAACTCGCTCTTGGCGGTCGGGCTCGACGGCTCGGCGTCGGGAGCGGGGGCGGCCATGGCGGGGCGAGCGGAGCTAGCGAGGGAGGAAGTGGCGAGCGGACTGCCAGTTGCGATGATGACCCGAAACGGTGTGCTGGTTCTTGCTTGACTGGTTGGACGGAACCGATGCACGGGCGTGTCGCGCGAAGGTTGCGCGAACAAAACCACGGACTAATGATTAACACATGGTAGTACATGCAATTTTTCGTTTTTGGAAAGAAACACGCGTGGATTATTTTTTGTTGGAGCACTCCTACTTGGGGGTCGCAGACTCGAGCGCCGCGAGGAACGCGTCGACCTTGTCGCTGCTGACCTTGAGAATGAACTGCGTGAGCGTGGTGTCGACCTGCAGCGAGAGCAGCGCGCCGGCCTTCTTGCCCTTGGCCTCGTGGGGCTTGATCGCGAGGCCCTTGTACAGTGCCGAGTTGAGCACGATCTTGCCAATCTCGTTGCGCACGAGAATGCTGCGCGGCCGCAGGCAAGACAGAGTGTTAGTTTCCATCGCAACGAGGACAGGCTCGCCGCGTGCGGGAATGGTTGCTACGTACCGAGCGTTCTTGGTGTTCTTGTTGACAAGCACCTTGAGCGGATGGGTACCCTTGTCGGCCCATCGCTTCTCGTCCTTCTTGAACTCGAGCACCTTGGCCTTGTCGGCCTCAAAAACGCAGTCGTCGTCCGGGTTGTCCGACTACGAACGCATCAGGCACAGCTTATGTGATTAGTTGCTACCGACATGCAATGCAATAATCGATGGTTTCGCGAGCTCACCTTGAGGATCACCGTGGCCTCTTCGCGACCAATGTTCTCCTCGTCTTCGTCATCTTGTGTCTCAGCGGCGGCCGTCGAGCTCGATGCCGCTGGCGCTCCCGAAGAAGACGCGCCGAATGCGAACGGAGCAGGAGCGGACGATCCACTGGAGGCGGCAGGCGCCGTCGAGAGGCTGAACGAGAAGCCACTCGTAGCCGCAGGTGCCGCGGACGTTGCCGGCTTGGCGCCGAATGAGAAGCCACCCGCCGCCGCGGGAGCAGCACCAAACGAGAAACCACCCGTGGCAGGCTTGGGCTTTTCCGTGGACTCAGTCGCCTTTGGAGCACCAAACGAGAACGCCGGGATCGGCTTCTCCTCTGCAGGCTTTGCGCCAAAGCTGAACAAGGAGGACGTCGGCTTGGCGGGCGTCTTTTCGGTCGATTCAGGAGCAGTAGCAGCAGAAGCCGTTGAAGGAGTATTGCCGAAGGAAAAGCCCCCACTCACAGCAGCAGGTTTGGCCGCCGGTGTCGCGCCAAAGGAGAACCCGTTCGAAGCCGTAGCCGATGGCGACTCATCCTTCTTGGCACCGAAGGAAAAACCTGACGATGACGCCGGGGCAGCAGCAGGTTCGTCCTTCTTGGCACCGAACGAGAAGCCTGACGATGCGGCTGGCTCATCTTTCTTTCCGCTGTTGAACGATGGGACTGCTGACGGAGCCGCAGGCAAAGCTCGTGCAGATGCCAAAGCCGAGGAAGCGACACTACCAGCAACGGGCTTCGTGGACGCAAACTTGACGCCGATGTCATGCGCATGCTTTACATAATCCTGCGTCGCCGCTGACCAGTCCGAGGTTGGGTTCTTCTTGAGCTGCTGGGTCACAAACTCCAAAAACTCCTTGTTCAACACTTCAATGGCTTCTTGGTACGTCGTCGGGGATGAAACACTGGAAACCGGCGCTGTCGACGTCACGCCAAACGAGGCCGGTGCCGCCGGTGCCGCCGGTGTCGCGGCAGTGAGGCCACTAAAGCCCGCAAACGGATTCGGCTTCGCCGGTGGGTCGGACGCGACGAGGCCACTAAAGCCCGCAAAAGGGTTCGCCTTGGCCGGCGGCTCAGGCGCGGCGAGACCGCTGAAGCCGGTGAACGCATTTGCCTTGGGCGCCGGCGCCGCAGCCGACGCCGCGGGCTTCTTGGCGCTCACGCGCGCCGTCACGATCTTGCGGCGCGCGATCGCGGCCTCGGGCGCGCGCTGGAAGCCGCCGTCGAAACCGCCGCCGTTCTCGCCAGACGAGTCGTTGTCATCGGCGGCCTCATAGTCCTCCCGGCGCATCTGCCCGTTTTCATTGCGGCGCTTGGACATGGCTCGCCCCCCAACTCGTGGCCAATGCGATTTTGCCCGCCAAAGCTTTTGACGGCGGCTGAATGCCTCCGCCTCGATCGAACCCGTAACGGTTATGAACGGGAGGAGCTGCTCAGTATCACCTAATCCAGTATGTACGTCTCAGTAGACATAACCAGAGAGTATGGTATCTTCAAGTCCATTGCTTTCTCAATGCTTCTCAGAAGTAAGACTTGATCTTTGTCACGATATCGTCGACGCGCGCCGACTGCGTGAAGAAATCGAGGAACTCGCCGTCCGGGCCGACAAGGTACATGACGATGGAGTGGTCGACGAGGTAGTCGTCGTCGTCGTCGTCGTTCTCGTCGGCCTTGGAGAAGTAGACGCGGTAGGCCTTGGTGATGTCCGCGATCTGGTCACGCGTGCCCGTGAGCATCTTGAACGACGGGTGGAAGTCTGTACGAGACCGAGCAAGCCACCAGATCAGACTACGAGGAAGCGACACACACACTAGATGCACCAACGCACCTTTCTTGTATTCGAGCATCTGCGCAATCGTGTCGCGGTTCGGGTCCACGGTGACGAAGAGCGGCACGACTTCTGGCGCACCTTCCTTCTTGAGCTTATCGAGCACATCGCCGATACGCACGAGTTCGTTCGGGCAAATGTCCGGGCAGTAAGTGAAGCCAAAGTAGAGCAGCGTGTGCTTGCCCTTGAACGACTCGTTCGTGACCGCGCGGCGTGTGTCGCAGTCCACGAGCGTCCACGGGCCGCCGAGCAGTGGCTTGCCCACAGACACGACCTTGCTCGTCGCTGTCACGCACCCACATGCATTAGTACGCCTCTCGCTGGGGGGCGGCCACCGGTGGGTGAGCTCTCACTTTGGGTCTGAAGGCGGTCCTTCTCAACGTAGTAGTAGTACACGGCACCCGAGCCAATCACGCCAGCAAGCGCGAGACTCGACCACGTGATCGGCTACAAGCACACAAGAAGCAAGCACACAACTGTGAGTTCCAGTGCGTCCTGAGAGATCTGGAGCAAGCGGTAGCCACGCACGCCCATCTTGTCGCTCGCCGTCTTGCCGCTGGTGGCCATGGCGCGGCGCTGCATGCGCGCGGCCGCGGCGCCTGCGCTGAGGTTGGTGCTGCGCGCCGCCTGGCGCAGCGTCGTCGCCACGAGTCGTCGCTGCATCTTCTCGCTTCCTCCGCCGCACGTCGAGTGGCCCGATTTGGTCGGAAGACACGCACGACAAACAAGACAAACACTCCGAAAAAAACGGGTCGGGTTCTTCATGGACTCTTTTGAGATCACCCACTGCTGTAATGAGCCCACGGGTTGGGAGATACTGGACCCGTGGACCGGCATCGAGCAGCTCTCGGGACGGGAACGATCCACCAGCAAAAAGACGAATCCCAAGCATGGCGGACGAAGCGCGGCTCTACAGCCGCTTCGTGCGGCCGATCTACGACGCCATCGACAGCCGCCAGTACAAGGCCGCGATCAAGCTGTGCGCGAACAAGAAGGTCGCGGGGCTGGACATCGTGCAGGTGCTCAAGGCGCACTGCCTCGAGCGCACGGGCCGACCCGACGAGGCGCTCGACATTTGCCGGGCCGTGCAGCGTGGCAAGCCCACGGACGAGACGCTGCTCAACACCATGGGGCTCGTCTTCCGGCTCTGCGGTCACGAGCACGAGATGTTGCCGAGCTACGAGCACGCGTGCGCGCGCGCCGACCCGCCGAACGAGGAGCTCCTGCAGCTGCTGTTTGTGGCGTACGTGCGCAAGGGCGACTTTCTCAAGCAGCAGCAAACCGCGCTCAAGATGTTCAAGGCCTTTGCCAAGATCAAGTACGTGTGCTGGGCCGCGCTGAGTATGCTGATGCAGGTCGAGCACGCCGGCACACCGCCCAAGATGCTCGGTCTCGCCGACCGCATGCTGCTCAAAACCATGCGCGACACCAAGAGTGACGACGGCGAGGCGCTTCAGCTGCTCGTTCACATTTTGAAACTCCAGGACCGCCACGAAGAGGCACTCCAAGCCTTTGACGAGTTCGCGCCGCTCATGGTCGAAGCCGCCACGAACAAGGCCAAGAAAGCCGCCTCACAGGATACCAAGGGCCACCGCCACGGCCCCAACTGCTCGCACGACCACGATGACGGCGCCAAGGGCCGCGCGAGTGAGGGCGAGGGCGCCTACGAGGAGGATATTGAGCTCGGACCGCTGCAGGCGATCGACCGCCTCGCGCTCGAGGCCGCGCTCACGAAGCAGGTCGGCCAGTACAAGCGCAGCAGCGAAGTATACAAGACGCTACTCAACAAGTACAACGCTGACGATTGGACATACCTCACGCAGTTTATCGACGCGCGCATTCGTGAAAACGACGGCGGCGAGTTCCGCCCCGTGGAGACCAAGCTGCTCGCCGTCTTCAAGGCCCTCGCGCAGAAGGAGGGCAACGAATACCTACGCGGCCCTTGGCTCGCGCAGGTGCACGTGCAGAGCGAGAAGCTCAAGTATTTGCAGACCTCAGATGCTACGGTTCGCAAGGCGGAGGAACAGGTACTCGTGGAGCGGATTGTCGCGTACGTGGACCGCTTCTACACCAAGACGTGCTGTTTCTCGGACCTGAAGCGGTACTTCGAAGTGTTCGACAATGCGACACTGGTGTCGGAGGCCACTAAGGCCGAGCTGGTGGCGATTCTGAAGGATATGGCAGCCCAAGCCGCGGCCGACACGACGGCGGATAGCTCGAGCACCGTTCATGAAGAGTCGACACGCAAGGCAGCGCTAAATCGGCTCCACCGCCGCCTCTTCAGCCTCAAGTCGATGCGCTTTTTGGGTGCCTTCGAGAAAAGCAGCGTTGAAGAGCTCGAGAGTCTTGCCAAGGCTCTTGTGGCCGAATACGAGGCAAACTCGTGGCTCAACGTGGGCGCCACGGGTGGCCAACGCGAAGTGCAGAATACGGACGACTTGCTGCTGCTCGCGGCCCACACGCTCGTTGATATCTATCAACGTGAGAGTTCGCGTCGTGAAGTGCTCGTGGAAGTGGCCGCGCTGCTAGAATACGGCCTCGACCAGAGCAAATACAACTTCCAGATGAAGCTGCTGCTGTCGCGCGTGTACGGGTACCTGGGAGCGAGCTCAGCGATGCTCGCCCGCCACAAGGAACTCGACGTCAAGCACGTCCAGCTAGACTCATTGTCGTATTTGGTATTTGACAAGCTGCTCCAGTTAGGTGACCACATCGAGGCGCGCCGCCTGTGTGAGCTCATCTTGCGTCAGCACCGCAGCACCAACAACGAGACGCCCGAGTTCATCGCGCGCGCGTACAAGTTGGGTGTCTACTCCAAGGTACTTGATATGACGCGCTTCTTGCGCGAAAAGATGCAACACTCGCACATGCTCGCGATTGCGCGCGGCGAGTCGCTTCAGTTCGAGTTGCAGGACGCGCTGACGGGCGGGCCGTCGGAACTCACGCAGCATTTGCGGTCAACCAAGTTTGCCGGGGCGATTCTCGCGCTCGAAAAAATGGTGTTGAGCGAGCGGCCGCTATCGCAAAACCAGGACCGTGGTGTCGTCGTGCAGTGGACCAAGCAGCCGCTCGCCGCAGCGCGCGCGTCGTTTTCACGCGATGGCGAGCCACTCGCCGAGTGTGACCGCTCGGCCGAGTTTTCGTCCTCCCTCCAGTGGATCAAGTTGCAGCTCATCGTGCCCGAGCTGTTACGCAACATCACCGCGACCAAGAGTTTGGGCGAAGGCGTTGACGAATCGTTGGCGGCGTCGTACGCGCGCACAGTCGAGTCGTTGTCTCTGGCCGACGTGTCGAGCGGTGATGTCAAGTCACGTCTGTGGAAGTGGAGCGTTGACGTGGTCCAGATGACGGCGCAGGTCATCACAGCCGTGCGCGCCGAGACGAGCGACGCCGCCGCTGTCGCTGCACTCGTTCAGACGGTCACGGAACTCCAGACGCCGCTGCCAGCGATCCGCGATGGCGTGGTCTCGGCGCTTTCGAGCGACGGTGGCAAGTCGCTTTCGGCGTACGGCCTGTCGGCGACGACCTTGCTGCTGCGCGATGCCGGTCTGTGGTCTGGCGCCTTGCTGTGCGCGTTGACGCGCGTCGTGCTCAAGTTGCGCGCGGCCGCCAAAAAGGACGACCCGCTTGTGGGTGCGCTGCGCGGTGTGCTCAAGAGTGTCCAGGAGACGCTCGCGGCCGTGGACGCGCACGTCAAGGCGCTCGAGATCGGCGCCGTGACAGACGAGCCCGTGCGCGTAGTTACGGTGTCGCCCGAGCTCGCGGCAGCGCAGCAAAAAGTGCTGACGAACATCACGAGCGCCCACTCGGACGCTCTGGTCGTGCTCAGCCAGCTGCTCAAGAACGCCGCAACGTCGATGCGCCTCTTCCAGCAAAAGTGAGCTCGAGCCGGGACCATAGAGGGAGAAACAAATGAGGAGGAATGTAGCCATCATGTGAGACCTGGTTTTCTTGATCAATCTGTTACAAACCGACACGCTGAACGAACACGAGGAGCTGTTCGTATCTGCCATTCTCACCCCTCATCGTCGATCAAGCGAATATGGCGGCCGTCGTCGCGAGGTACGATCCGTCGGGGCCCATGGGCGGCAGCACCACGCCGTCCGCCGGCCCCGCAGCCGTGTCGGTGAGGGAAACTGCCCCTGGTACGTCGCCCGCCGCGTCGGGCCTGCCGGCGCTGCGGCTGCCTGCGCCGACCTCGACCGTGTACAGCAACCTCCACGTGCGGCTCGACGTCCACGCCGGCGCGCTCAGCGTGGACGCCACGGGCGCGGTCGCCGTGCTGGCCGGCCGGCGCGGGCTCCACCTCGTGGACCTCGAGGCGCCGTACGCGCTCGCCGCGACGCTCCACCACCAGACCAAGTGGGACGTCGCAGTCGCCAAGTTCAACCCGCACGCCGCGCGCCAGAGCCTCGTGGCGTCGACCTCGAACCACAACACGCTCGTCTGGGACGTCGCCGGCAGCCTCCAGCAGGCGGGCGCACCGTCGCCGCCGCTGGTCGCGACGCTGCGCGGCCACACGCGGCCCGTGAGCGACGTCGCGTGGGCGCCCACGGCGCCGACGCTGCTCGCGACCTGCTCGGCCGACGCCAAGACGCACATTTGGGACACGCGCGCGCCGCAGCGGCCCGTGCAGACGCTCCACGCACTGTCGGCCAGCGCTGTACACCTCGCGTGGCACCGCGCGGACGCCGCGACGCTCGCGACAGCCCATGAGGGCGAGGTCCGTGTGTGGGACACACGCGCCAGCGATAAGACGCCAGCGGTGCTGATCACAGCCCATATGCAAAAGATCTACGGGCTTGACTGGCACCCACGGCGCGCCGACGAGCTGCTCACGTGCTCCGAGGACAAGACCGTCAAGCTCTGGAACGTTAGCCAACCTCGCGTGTGCCAAGGCTCGCTTACCACGGGCGCGCCCGTGTGGCGTGCCAAGTACACTCCCGTGGGCGACGGCATCATCACGAGCAGCTCCCATCGTCAGGACTGCGCACTACGGCTGTGGAGCGTGGCCCATACCGCGGGGGGCGACGTCGCGTTGGGCAGCACGGCTACAATCGACCCCGTCCACGCGTTTGCCGGCCACACCGATCTCGTCAAGACTTTTGTGTGGCGCGAGCGTGCGACAACAAGCGGAACCCAGTACCAGCTCGTATCGTGGGCCAAAAACCAGGAGCTTCGCATGTGGCGACTAGATGCTCAGCATCTACAGGCGTGTGGTTATGTGGAGACGACCAGAGAACCGACGACCGCAGCATCACCCGGGACGACGGACAGCGATGTTCCCGACATGTCGCTCGACCAAGGCTTTGACAACTTCCAACTCGGGAGCCACCCGATCCACCGAACGCGTCGTGGTGTCGCTGTTAGCAAGTTTGACGCGAGCACTCTCAAGAACGATTTCGTGCCGCTCGTAGTGCCGCCTGCTGCCGTTCCGTTGGGGGCGGCCGAGTACTCATTAGTGAAAGGCGGTCACGAAGAGAGCAATGCCGTTCTACGCGCGCTTCTCACATTTGACGACGATCTCAGCAAGATCGGAGACGGTAACGCCAGCGATGATGAAGAAGACGACGAAGACGAGGCTCACACGCGTGAGAGCGTGAGTGCCACGCCACGCGGCGAAAAGTCTGTGAGCGCGGTAGAGAGTGAAATGGTGAGTATAGCTGCGGTGCTGCCCTGTCCACGTATCTTTGGTGCGTGCTTCAGCGGCCCGAATGTGCTCGTCGTATTCGACTCTCGTGTTGCACTTGGGCATACTCGGCACACAGCAGCTACTCCTCCAGTCGCACCAGTGGCACCAGGGAAGAGCGCCAAGCCAGCTCAAGCAGCCGTGATGAAGAAATTGCCAAGAACGTACGAGCAACTGATCGAGATGCGCGACTCTCGTTTCTCCAAGAAGAAGAACAAAAAACCGCCGTCGCGTATCCTTGGAAGCGGTGCGGGTGTCGGTGGCGGCGCCATGGAGCTGAGCTCGGAGTGGTCTGGAGCGCCGCTTGAGTTCTTGGATGCGACCGGATTTGGCGCAGAGGATACTGGCGACCATAGCGTCCACGGCAAGCGTCGCGGAACTGGTCGTAGCAGCGGCTTCTTCAACACATCCTCCGCCATGACACCGCTGGAGGGTGGCGGTGAGAGCGAGTTTGCGGTCCATGGCGGGTCAGAGTACCTAAAAACGTACTTTTCGAGTCAGGAGTTCCACTTGCCTATCAACCACCCAGACCATCGCACCTCACTTCCATTAAGTGCCTCAATCCAAGGCCTCTCGTTGTCACCCCCGCGCTCTTCGATGGCGGCATCGTCTGGGCTTATTCGGGGCTTCGCCTCCCAGCTCAACATGGGTGACCCACGAGCGGTAGGCAAACGAGTGGTTGAACAACAGCCTGGCTCGTCGCTCCAGTTGGATCTAAACCTCAGCGTAACGCTGCTTGATCTATCACGACTTTGCGGGGTCTCGTCCGTACTGACGTACGGCGCGCAGCTCATCGCTAGTCCAGTCCCGCGCAATGGGCCAGTCGACGACGATGCCAGGTTGAACATCCAGGACGCCGGTACCCGTGACCTTTACTCGTGGATGCTCAAGGCGACAGAAGCGCGTCGCATCAGCGGGCGTATCCACTCACGACGAACTCGACGAGGGACGAGTTTGAGCAGCCCCGTCCTTGCCAGCCAGAAAACCCACCCGCTCAGCCGTATTCTGCAGTCGCTGCTTGGTGAAGACTGCTCGCATGCTTCAACCACGACGCCCACGCCACGCTCAAGCGTTTCCGATGTGTGTGCACACAACGCACATATTGCAGCCCTCGCCGGGCGGTCAGATTTGCAACAAGTATGGTCGTTGTTGGAGCTCACAACAGCCTCTAATCTACAAGGCCCACAGCAGCAACTCAACCAGCTCCAGCAGAACTACCAATTGGCGGCAAATGGCACACAGAATACAAGCACGCTTGCGACTTCACACCCATGGCGCGCCCATCCCTTTGGGGAGAAGATGGTGAACAAAATCCTCACTATGTACGAGGAGTCGGGTGATCTTCCGACGTTGGCAACGATCGTATGTGCACTGCAGCCGCCACCGACGATTGATCAGACGGACGACAAGTCAACTGTGAACTCGCATCGCCAGCATTCCTTTCAAGACAAGTTGACCGATCACACCACGGCAGCCTCGCTTAGTTCGGCCGCATCCACGGCACCGGCGACCCCGTCAGCAATGTCCACGAAAGTTGCAATGAGCCCATTCAGCCGCTCGCGCACGTCGTTTAACAGTCTGACACAACTGCTAGGCGGCCAGTCGGACGCCAGTGACTCGATTGCCCCTCCGACCATGAGAAGCGCACGCCGTTCCAGCAGTCATAACGAAGTACCGAAGCTAACGCAGTCAGCGACCGAGAGAGGCGAGTCAACGAGTTTAGCACAGCCAAAGACGGGCGCTAAGGATTGGCCAATGACAACTCGCAGCGGTCACGGTGTCGTCAGTCGTCAACCTCAGCAGCAGCTTAGCCCAGCGTTGGGACCGGCCGTAGCCCCAAGTGGGTGGAGAGGAATCGATTTCGACAAGATTGAGAATCCGTTCAAGACGTGGAGTGGTGGGTCCACGAACGCGCGAGCCGATGCTTCACCTCGCCCTCTGACAAGCGACACGTTCCGTCCACCAGGCACTCCGCTATCACTGGCGGGAACACCTCCGCGTCGCCATCGCGGCAGCAGCATCGTCGATAGCGATGATGAAGCGTCATTGGGTGGCCGGATTCTGCTCCAAGTAAACAAACACGACGATGAGGAGCGTCACATTCTTTCCACCGACCCGAACGACGAACGGCGATACGATGGATACAAGGAAGCATACGCCGAAGTGCTGTACAGATACGGTGCACTCAACTTGCGCGGCGACGTGCTCAAGTCCACCGCCGCGACAGACACGGCGTCATCGGAATCCGCTGAGGAAGACGACGACGATGGCCACGGTGAAAAAGGCTTGCAGTTTGGTGTTCTCTGTCGCTCGTGTCAGTCCGTGTCGAACGGTCTTTATTGTTCAGCGTGTCGCGACTTCTCCATCAAGTGCTCGGTGTGCCAGCTCGTCGTGCGTGGCCAGTCGATGTACTGCATGACTTGTGGCCACGGCGGTCACGAGCAGCACATGCGCGAGTGGTTCGAGACCGAAAACGCCTGCCCAACGGGTTGTGGCTGCTGGTGCAAGCAGGCTACAGCCATGGTAATGCCCTCGGGCGGTGTGCGTGGTGCCGACTTGGACCATCTCGCACCTGTATCCGGGGAGGGAGGGCGCTCGCAGTCCCGGAGCTATTCATTCTGAGTCCGCTCCAATATGGCTACATAATATACCACCTTTTGAAATGAATACGTTATCGATATCGTTTGTAGGAGGTTTTTACCATCTTATCACCGCGACTGGCAGTGCGAAGAGCATCACCAAGGTCTCTCTGTCTGACCATGGCGCCACCGGGACCGAAGGGCCATGCGCGCCAACACCAGCACCACGCCAAAGGCAGTGGCCTGAGTCTGGAGCGCTTCATCCAGGGAAAGGCGCACCGCACCAAGGCCGACGCCAAGAGCAAGAAGAAGGCGATAATCCACAAGGCCGTGCGCAAGCGCGCGTACGACAAGGTCAAGAAGCAGACCGCAGGCGAGGACAACGGCCCGACATCCTTTTACGACCGGTTCTTCAGTGAGCTGAATAGTGAAGGCGGAGAGAGCGGCAAGAAGGTACGAGCGCGTCTCTCTGTTTTCTGTGGGGGGTGATTAGAATCACCGGGTCGGTCGTGCGATTCTGAGTCAGAATTCTCTCTCTCTGGTTGCGATGATGGCGTAGAGCAAAGAGCACATGGAGATCAAGCCGGATCCATTCTTCAAGGCGAAGAAGAAGGCCGAGGTCGTCCGTGCTGAGAAGCAGCGCGCGCGCGAGGAGAAGGAAAAGCGCAACGCTGAGATCGAAAAGAAGGTGAACGACCGCAAGAAGCGCCACGTCAAGCTGAGTGTACGCACGTCCACGGGTCAGCCCGTCGTGCGCAACCGCATCAAGGACATTCTCAGCAAGCTGCAGGCCGAAAAGCAGTGAGCGCGAGCAGGATATTTATGCTCTAGGAGAAGAGTTTAAGATCTGGACTGCATCTGTGATGGATCTCGAGAAATCTTGAAGATAGACAAGATGCTGTCGGTTTTGTGCCACACACGCAACGAATACAAAAGAAGAATCACCCGCGCGCTTGCGGAATGTGCTCACATGGTGCTGACAATGGGATTGTGCTTTCTCTCACTCGACCGATCGCCTGGCATGCGATTTCATTCGACACAAGGAAAAGATCTGGTCCAACGACAATTGCGACAATGAAATGCAAGTGACTTGGGTATATTGTCTGTCTCTTCACAGCATTCGTCCAGTTGGCTCCATCGTACTTACGAGCGCGTCGCAGTGAACACACATCGAAAGAAACGACCCGTAGCCCATGGGGGCGATCACCGACGTGTCGAGGCAAAAAAGCGGAAGACTCTACGATTACTTGGCCATGGGGTTGGCGGCGATGTAGTCGATGGCGTGGGCGAGCGTCGTCAGCTTCTCCGACTCGTTGTCCGGGATCTCGATCGTGAACTCCTCCTCGAGGGCCATGACGACCTCGACGACGTCGAGCGAGTCGAGGCCAAGGTCCTCAACGAACTTGGCGACCTCGGTGACCTTCTTGGCGTCAACCTTCTCGAAGTTGGAGATCACACCGACCACGCGCTCCGTCACTTCCTTTCGGTCAAGGAACGTCTGCGAGGCGAAGAATCGCACGTTCGCCGAGGCGGCAAAAGCCGGGCGCGCGAGCGCTGCGCGGGCGGCGGGGCGGAGGGCGGCGGACACGAAGCGGTTCATGGGGGCGGCTCGGGGAGTTGGCTTTGATACTGGGCCCAGCCACACAAACGCCGGAGCCGCTCGCACAAGCGAAGCCGGCGCCGCTCGTTGGGAGGATCCTAAAACCCCAAAACCTCAGACGCACCACCAGAACTCCAACGAGGGATTTTGGAGGGGATGAGATGCGGGACGGTCCCTCGTTTGAGAGGGTTCCCACGAGGGACGACACGCCACTTTTTGTGGAATTGACTTGGTGGGAAACCTCAACATCGAAGACCGAGAGATACCTCCGAGGTGGAACATCCAGTGACCATGGCCGGCGAGCAGCCCCAGCAGCGCGTGCAGCAGCTCGCGGACGCCGAGGCGCGGCGCTGGTGGAGCGACCGCGAGGCCAAAGCCGAGAAGGACATGCTGCTGTCGCTCCACAAGCGCATGGAGGCGCAGCGCGCGCAGATCCACGCGTTCAAGCTGGAGCAGAGCAAATGGGAGCATGAGCTGCAGGTGCGTGCGGGGTCGTTTCGGCCGACCGGATTGTGGTCGTGCGGGTGAGACACTGATGGCAGTCTGGTCAGCTGCGCATTTCCAAGTACGCCCACGACCGCAAGCTGCTGAGCGAGCACAACATTGAGCTCCAGGAAGCGCAGACGGCCATGGAAGAGCGCTACGCAAAGCTGCAGCGCGAGAGCGACCTCCAGGCGACCCGGATTCTCGAGCTCGAGGGACAGTTGCGAGAGACACGGACCAACAATCAACAAGTGCGCGATCTGCGAGCAGAGAATGAGACGTTATCACAGGTCAGACAGCAACACTCTCTGCTTGGGCAGGCGTATCGATTAGAACACGGGCTGACTGAAATCTCGTTTGTCCAGCGACTCATCCAATGGGAAAGCTTCCAAAAGGCCGAAGTCGCTGACGCTGTGAAGCGTCAAGAGCAGTTGCAGAACCAATTTATCACTGCGCTTGAACAGAAACTTGACGAGGTCGTCAAGGAGAACGAGCGGCTTCGTCGCTCGACTTGTCAGCAGCAATCAGAGCAGAACAGTCGGACTGGACGAAGCGACTGCGGCGCTTTTGCGGATGTGTTCGCGCAGACATCACGAAACTCTTGCGACAATGAGACGAGCGACTTTGTGGCGGAGGCGACGCAGGCTCGCATCGCAGAGCTCGAGAAGGCATGCAAACAAAAGGTACTGTGCCTTACGAACCTAAATAGACTAGGAAGGGATCCTCATAAGTATGGTATGTCCCAGGATCAGAGTATTTTATCGCTTCGTTCGATGCTCGAGCGACACGAGATGATTTCTGATGACAAGATCCGGTTGATCCAAGCAAAGTACGAGCAGGTCAAAGCAATCAACATCGCTCTCCAGGTACGAGGTCTGGTGCCGGATAGTAGGGGTGCGATCCTGAGTTCCCACACGCCCCATTCGTGCTGTTCGCAGAGAAAACTTATGGACGTGCTCACGGAGAGCTCGTTTCAAAGCAATGACGGTCGAATAGATAGTGAACCACCAAAACCTGCTGTCGAAGATCAATAATCAGACGATATTGACTGATGGATTCGCGTCGATGATCACACGGCAAAGTTGCAAATGGCTGATTCCCTTCCGTCTCCATCTCTCTAAACGCTCCCACAGCCACCCTACAGGCCATCCAATATGTAACTACTTTGTGTAAAGTCCTCCCTTTACTGTTGGACCTGAATGTTGTACTTGGTCTGTACGTTGTGGCACCACCGATACAATCGTTGTTAGCATTCCAGCCAACGCCTCGCATGGTCAGGCATGCACGTTGGATACTCACCTGCCACTCGTTGGCCTTGGCCTCCTTCACCTTGATCTGCTCGTTCAGCTGTGCGAGCACCTGCTGAATACCTTCGTGGTTCGCCGTCACGGCCGGCAGCACCTCCTGCACCGTGCGCTCGACCAGCACGCCGCCGACCATGCGGTAGGCCTTGCGCGTCGGCGGCAGCTCCTTGAGCGTGCCGATCACGCGCACGTGCTCGGCCGTCTCCACCTCCAGCTCGCCGATCTTTTCCGAGAGCTGTCGCACTTCGGCGCGCATCGCCTTGTACATCGTGATGATCTGCTGGTCCGTGAGCTGCTCCTCCGCCATGATGCTTGCTTGGTTCCTCGGTGCCTGCTGCCGCCGGGTGGATCGACCGATTCCCATGGTGAAAAGCTCATTCCTGAATACCTCTATAAAAACATATTTTAAATCAAGGGTCTTGGCAACGAGGGACTGTTCGGGACAATCGATCGACCGGTAACGTACACCCAGGGCCATTGGTTGCTTGCCTGGTTTGGCTTGGGAGCTGGTCGATCGGCCGCGGCGCCTACGACCGCATTGAGAAATCAACGCAACTCTAGTCAACATGCAGAACGAGGCCGGCCAGTCGATCGACATTTACATCCCGCGCAAGTGGTGCGTGCTCACAGAATGCGAATTGCGCCGTCATGGGCACCCTGTTCTAACGTTACCCTGACTATACAGCTCGTGGACCAACCGCATCATCGCGGCCAAGGACCACGCCTCGGTGCAGATCTCCGTGGGCCGCGTCAACGCCAACGGTGTCTACACGGGCGAGAACGACAACTACGCGCTTGCTGGCTACATCCGCAGCAAGGGTGAGGGTGACCTCGCTCTTACGGACCTCACCCGCAAGGCCGATGCCGCCAACGCCTCGAACTAAGCGATACCTTGACCAAGACCGTGTCACGCGATGGGCTGGAAGCTTGGCGACATGCAGAAGGCACCAGCGTCGCACGTGTGTGAAAGTTAGTGTATAGCTCCGCTCTGCGGTAGATTGGAGTTGCGAGTGGTTCGATTGTTTCAATTGAATCCAACGGCATCTTCGCTACAACGAGTGTCCCCAATACTTTGTCTAAATTAAAGGTGTCTGTTCGAATGTTGCCAAGCCGAACGATTTCATGTCAGGGTCCATCCGAGAAAGATCAAAAGCAGTAACACTCGGACGAGGATGCGAGGATAGTTTCTGTGGTGTGTATTTACTGTGAGATCGTGCTTCTTGGAAGTGTCTCGAGGTTGCGTGAGCCAGCCTGACGCAACCTCGCTTTCTACTACTGTAATGCTGCAACGCGAGAGAGCGTCCTTGTCAAGTTTGGCTTAGTGCTATCATCAACACAGGAAATACCAAGGCCAGGCCATCGTCAGCTCGGATGATGGCCCGCGGACAACCCAGTTCAATAACGCACCTGAGGACCGCGCTCAACCATCGCCTCCGACACAACCTTCATGGTGTCGATGTATCGGTTGATGCAGAGCGCCAGGCAGTTCTGCTGCTTGCCGTCGAGCTTGCCCTTGGCGTTCGTGATGCACTTGTCGAAGCACTTCTCCTGCAGGTTCTGCGTCAGCTCCTGGAGCGCCTGGGCCTGAACTTCCGAGCGCACCTACACCAACCCACATCCTGTCAGCTCCATGCTACAGATCCTCGCCTTTACGCATCCAAGGTAGAGTCGTACTCGCATGATGAGCTCGTTCTTCTGCGCGGGCGTGAGGTTGGCGGCCTGGTCCATGGTGTCTGCGTGCTTGGTGTGCGTGAGCTTTTCCGTCTCCGTTCGAATGACCACAGAATCTGTAGGCGATCTTCATGTAACCTTCGCGCAACATTGGAAGAGTGTTGGAAGAGTGCTACCAGGTAGTCATCAACATGGTACGCACGAATTCGACACACATCGACTGCCTCACCACGCCGGACGAAGCACCTCGAGACTCAGCAGCATGCATCCGTCCCTTGAGCGAGAGCACCCAGACTGTCAAGAGGTACGTCACGCCACGAATGGGACCTTCATGCCCCCTGGGCCTCACTCTTGCTGGGTGCGTGGGTCGTGACTTCAGGTCATCCTGGCGCTCAACCTGTGCCACGAGGAGAACCCACGCGCCAAGTTTTTTGGTGCGTGCAACGAAGCCAAGAACGCGCTGGACAAGTGCTTCCGCGAGGAGAAGATCCGCGTCCGCAACGAGAATCTCAAACGCGCACGCGCATCGGACGCGTACGTGCGCCAGAAGATGAAGGAGCACCGCGAGCGCCGAGCCAAGGAGGCTGAGGCCAATGCTGCCCAGTAACTGGTAATGCGAGTAGAGACACGCGCTGCAATTGCCCTCATAGACGAATAACACACAAGACCCATAAACATGCACGACAATCTCGCATGCCTATATCTTGGTGGTTGCGACCGCTTGGTGGACAGATGCGTGGAATTCAAATGCAATTTTCTAGGAGGTGAATGCAAAATGCGATTTACTTTAGTCCAGGTTGTCACTGAGCTGCCTTCTCGAGGCCCTTGTGAAGGTCGTCACCCGTTGGACGGTCCCACACCGAGAAACGGGTGGTAAGGTTCCAGTAGTAGAGCTTGCCCCGGTTGTCGAGAGATGTGCGCCAGTTGCCGATCTTCTCGCCGATGAGTGTGTACTCACTGTCGTCGGCGAGCGGCGGCGCACCTGGCGCGACTTCCACAGGAGGACCCCACGGGATGGTGCCCTTCAGGATATACTTGGCGTCGACCTTCTCGAGGTTCTTGAGCTCGCGCTTCATGTACTCAGCGAGCTTCGCGGCAATGCGCTGCTTTTGCGGGCTCTCGTCATCCAGAAGGTGCTTGGCGATCGCGGCCTGCAGCGCCGACTGGTTGCTGTCTTTCATACCCTTGTCGTACGCGATACAGGCGTTGAAGCACACTTGCTGCACTTCTGCAAGGTGCTTGTTCACAGTGAGCTCCGAGACGTTCATGTACCGGATGCGCACGACAGTCTCTTCCCAAAGGCGGTCAAACATGAGCTCCTGCATGAGCTTGCCCTGGTCGCCTTCCTGCGACAAGCGACGGTGCACCATCCACACGTGCGCGACCAGCAGCGCCTGCTGCCCGCGGAACGTCGGTGCGAGCTGCAGCGCGCGGTAGAAGTCGCGGATCGCCGTCTGGTTCACACAGCTCTGGAAGACGCAGTTCGAGTCTGTGAAGAGGCGATCGTCTTCGTTCATGTAGCCGAGAAGCTTGAGCAGCCACGCCCAGCGCTCGAACTGCTCAGCGCGCTGCGTGACATCAAAGTTGGCCGAGCGACCGATGATACCGCGTCCGGGTGACGGCGGCGGCATCTCGGTCTCGGCCCACTGGAACTTGCTCGCGCCGTGGGCATGGGCGTTCGCCGACGAGGAAGACGCGTAGCGCACAACCGAGAACGCGACTGTCGCGTGGCGCGCGGCTAACTGGCGGCGCGTCGCCTGCGCCATTGGCGCGCGGAGCCGAGCGAGCGTAGTCGCCACAGCAGCCATGGCTTGGAGGATGCACGCCGAAGGGTGGAAGGGATCGGCGGGCGTCGTATCGGGCGGTGCAGGTTGATGCGACCGACGCCGTTGATCAACCGGCTGGCCCGGTGTGGTGGTCCAGCCGGTTTGCCCTTTTAATGTCCACCACACTATGCACCACAAATAATGTGGGCTACATTGGCACTAACTTATTTCAGTTCACTCTGGCCCAGCCAGTCATGCGAAGAGCAACATCTTCATCAATTGGTGGGCGAAGCGACAGAAGCGACCATGGGACGGAAGGCGAGACACACGGCGCGCACGGGCGACGGCGGCGCGGAGCTGCGGCTCAAGAAGCGCGAGCTCAAGAACGCCGAGCGTGAGCAGAAGGCCGCCGAGCTCCAGTTCTACGACGACCCATCGGAGAACGACGACGACAGCGAGGCGGCCGAGTCCGAAGGCTCGGAGTTTGGCGACGAAGAGGAGGTGCTGCAGCTCGGTGGCAGCGAGGAGGAGGAGGACGACGAGGACGACGAGGAGGAGGCCGATAGCGACGCTGATGGTGATGATGTCGATGAATTTGGAGATGAAGAGGCGAAGGAGCGCATCCGCAAGATGGACTCCAAGTGGGGCAAGTCCAAGAAGACATTTTACTCAGCCGACACAGCCGAGTTCGAGCTCGATGGCGACGACGAGGTCGCCAAGGACGAAGAAAGCGCGGCGCTCGAGCTGCAGCGCAAGCAGGCAACGATGATGGACGACGAAGATTTCGGCTTCGATGATGATGAGGAGACCGGTGACAACGACGACGACGAGGACGACGAAGAGGAAGATGCTGCGCCTGTGGACGATGATGAGCTGCTGGGTGACCAGCTTGCAGACATCTCGATGCTCGCAGACGACGGCGGAAAAGCCTCAGTCTTGCAGGTCAAGAAGGACTTCTCGAAGATGAGCAAGAAAGACAAGCTGCAAATCGTCAATCAGTGCGTATGCTGTGTGGTATGCTGTAGAGGAATGTTGCTTTCTGACGCGGTGTTATTTTATTTTATTCGACAGAACGGCACCAGAATTACTTGGTCTTAGCGCCGAGCTCGAAAACACGATGAAGGAGCTCAACGAAGTTGTTACCCCGGCCATTTTGAAGCTCAAAGAAGTGCGGAAGCGCACAAAGGAGTACAACACGGGTGTGCAATACCTCGTGACACGCCAAAACCTCATGCTCAACTATGTCGCAAACATTTCGTTCTACTTGCTGCTTCGCGCCGAAGGCAAGCCGGTTACGGACCATCCTGTGCTGCAGCACTTGCTTGCGTTGAAGAAGCAAATGGCAAAGTTGCAAAGCGTGGATGACGCCGTGAACATGCAGCTCCATGAGTTGCTCACGCAGGACTTCCCCGAGGAGGAAGTCGACGATGGCCTCGACAAGTTTATGGGCAGCACAGCCTCTAAGCCCGAAAAGGGAAAGCGTACAGCGGTTACTGTCCAAACCGCGAAGTCCTCGAAGAAGCAGAAGACGAGCAAGGACAAGAGTGCCGTTTCGAAGGCAGAGAAGGAGGAGGCCGAGGAGTTCTACGAGGCTGCACTTCGGGAGAAGCAGGCCCTGCAGAAGGCCAAGGAGCAACTGTATTCATACGAGAAGCCTGGTCTTGCCTCGAGCGACGAGGAAGACAGCGACCTCGACGACGGCGCCAAGCGTGGAGCGTCGTACGAGATCATCAAAAACAAGGGACTCAAGGCCCACAAGAGCAAGCTCAACCGCAACCCGCGCGTCAAGAAGCGCCTCCAGTACCGCAAGGCGGTCATTCGACGAAAAGGCCAGGTGCGCGACGTCCGCGTGGGCGAGGCCGGCCGGTACGGTGGCGAAACCACGGGTATCAAGTCGAACCTTACACGCAGTCGCAAGATCCGAAGCTAGATCCAATAGAGACCATCTCCGCAAGAAGCAACGTTGCATTTTTACAACTGAAATGGATTTGTATTTGTTCAACACGGGTCGCATCTTGGGAACTGAGACGGGTGGAAGTAGTGTAAGGCAGGAATCCTACCGCTCGTTTCACGCCCCCTCAGCAAATACGGTTGCGGCTTAGGCCGACTTGACCGGAGGCTCCCACATCTTGTGCTCTGTGGTGATTGTCCATGCAGACGGATTCTGGTCAGTAGCGGAGTCCACCATAAACACATAATGTGCGCAAAGATCGCACCGAGGTACACCGGGAAGATGCTGAGCTCCTCCTCAGCCTGCTCAATGAGCTCCTCCAACTGGCCGCAGTTGATCGTCTTCTCGATCACGTCCTCCTATTCGCAGTACACACCACCATCAGCAATTTGTGACGTAGGCAATAAAGCCACAAACCATCACGTCACGTACGTCCTCGTTCTCCTCCACCACCTTCAGTCGGTACTTGGTGATCTGCTCGACGGCGTTGCGGTACGGGATACCCTCGGGCAGCGCCTAGTCATCGATACGCCTCGTGAGCCTCTCCATATCCATGGACCACCAGAATAACCACCCCTGGTTTTGGGGCCACCCACAGACCTGCACTTCACGGAGCGTCTTCTGGTAGATGGTGATGAGGTCCTTGCGCGCGTTCTGGTTCACGGCGAGACCCACGATGCCCGTGGAGGTCTTGTGCACGGCCATGCGCAGCACTCGCGTCGCCCACATGATGCAGTTGGTGTTGGCGAAGGTCGTTCGGAGCCGATCGAGTTTCCGCCCCACACCAAAGGCTCGATCGGGCCAAAGCGGTGTCCGCCACATGAATTGCAAAGGTTACAATGAATTGATTGGGTTACACGATTCAAAAATGAATTGATAGACCCACTCACACAAAGCGACACACCAAGTTCGCACTGTGCGTGACAAGGGAGATCACCAGCCCAATCTCCCGCCCCCCGCGCTCCGACTTCTCCACCATGAGCAGCTTCTTACCCGGCAACATCAGTCTCATCGACCAGCTAGACAGTAGGGTTGAGTCTCGAATACGTGGGTGCGATGTCGTCCACGCGCTGACGCTGCGTATTCTTCGCGCCTATTGCCTATAGAGAAAATCCTCGTCGTGCTCCGGGATGGCCGCCACTTGGTCGGCTTTGTCCGAAGCTTTGATCAGTACTGTACGTTTGGAATTGCCGCGCAGTTTTGGTGTGTTATGAATGCTAATAGTGCAACCTGCGCGGACGCGAAGCCAACATCATCCTCGAGGATACGTACGAGCGTCACGTTGCCGGCGGACTCTTTTGCGACATTGAACTCGGTCTCAACATTATCCGGTGCGGCACCATGAAACATATTGCATTGCACTAATCTCATGTGGATAAGGCTGACGATGTGGTGTCAATCCTAGTGGCGACAACATTGTGCTGCTCGGTGAACTGGTGCGTTTGTGCGTCTTGAACAGGTCATGTTTTGGCCTTTTCGCTGACACCCCCATTGCAACAGGACGAGGACAAAGAACGCGACCAGCCACACATGAAGGAGGCAACCATGGAAGAGGTGCTCGAGGCCGAGGAACGATTGAACTCGTCCGGCGCGAGCACGGTGCGCGCGCAGTGGGAGTTCGATGCCGCGGGCTTGTAGGTTGTGGCGTGTGCACTAGATTAAGTGAATATGTCTTGTATGACCCACATGGATGAGTGGGACCCCTTGTGGGTCTTTATAAATGGTTTCTACTGTGAGGGACAGAATAATATATTCGGATCCCTCGCCATCTTCCATTTCGTGCCTCTCGTTGCGTGTGTGCGGACCGTAGCAAGACCAGCGGAATCAACGGACCGAGGGGGAATCATGGCCGACGACAAGCGCTCCGCCCTGCCGTCCACGGACAACACGAGCCTCACGTGCGCCGCGCGCGTGTTCGGCTACGAGTGTGCCGACGAGAACCTGGCCTTCCTGCGCTGCAAAGAGAAGGACCAGGACCCGCGCGCTTGTCTGCCGCAAGGCGAAAAGGTCACGGCGTGCGTGCTCAAGACGTGAGTGTTCGGCCGGCTTCTCTCCCCACCTTGAGCACAATGGCGAGGGAAAGCTCACCACGCGTTGTCTCTGTGTTCACGGCAGCCTCAAGGAGCTGGAGACGCACTGCGGTGAGACCTACTCGGCGTACAAGAAGGCGCTGAAGAAGAACTGGCACGCGATCGAGGAGGTCCGCAAGGAGCAGACCGCCATGGAGAACTGCTGGCGGGAGTTCAAGGGCTACAACAAGGTGCGTAGATCGTGCAACTTCTGTGAGGGGGGGGAGGATTCCTCCTTGTTGTGGTTAGACAAAGGCGCACTCACTTGGAGGCTGTTGCCCGTGCAGGAATAGGAATAGACCGCCTGTGAATTGTCAGAAGAAGCCCGACCCTCACAAAGAGCATCTCGCCCCAAAGGAGACTTTGCCTCTTGCCGCGAGTGAACTTATATTGTCGTTGGTTAAAACGAGAAAAAAATGCCTTTCAACTCTACGTCATGGTGTTGCTTTCCCATATTGCATCGTCACTGGATTCACCCATCACGACCGGGCCAAGTAGTTATAACAACAACTAGGTCGCTTTCTTCTGTTGGAAAGGGCCTCCTCCGACCCCGGCATCCACGCACGGCTGACTCGCATCAGCCTGGGCAAGGCTTGTGCGCTTGGTCGCTGGTTCTGTCGATTGCTGTGTTGACACCGACGAGCCTTCGAAGCGGCCCCGGAACGCCCACAGGCCCAGCGCAGGGTTCGAGATGTAAAAGTACCTCTCACCATCCGCCGTCTCATTCCATCCGTCCTGAATATCGTCGTGCTGGTAGCGCTTCGTCATAGCGTCGAGGTCGGCGAAAGAGAACCCGACGCCCTCCACATCTTCCTTCGACAGGCCGCCAGGGCAGTAAGTGATCTTGAAACGGCCCTCCGACGACCCGTGGATGAGATGAGCTGCAGCACTGAGATTCTTCATCAGATCGCGATTCGCTTCGAGATGAGCTAGAACCTCCTGAGGGAGCAAAGAGCGCACAAAGAGAGATAGTCGTGAGGAAAGAGCCGACAGAGATACCATCGCTGAGCGAGTCATACCGGCGTTGTACGGTAGCCGTACTTGCGAATCAACTCGTCGATGCGGTCATCCTCGCCGAATTTGTGGACGCCCGGCGCCAGAACAACTAGTTCTCCGTTATCAGCAATTGCCATTCGAGTTCGGTAGATACTCTTGTTGCCCAACCAAGTCGACTTGAACTCGTGAGGGTCGAGAAAGACGACCACTTTCTCCAGCGGCGCGTCTAGCAACTGGAAGTTCACTTCAAGTGACAATTCGGCAGCCCTCATAAAACACTCTTCGTCATCGCCAATAAAGACACCGCGAGTCACAAGCGCGCCCGTTTGTTCATCACGACCGATCACCGTCTGGATGTATAGAATCGGCAGGTGCTTAGTAAAGTGCGTCGACGCGTAGTTGAGAATGCGGCGCAGCGGATTATCCGCGCGGCCCATCATACGCTCCATGCCGTAGACGGCGCCAACAAAGTGCGAAAAGTTGATCGCCTCGCTACCGCCTGTGCCCACGAAGATATTCTTGTTGTAGTTTGCCACGCCCATGACTTCGTGAGGGACGACTTGGCCGATCGAGAGAATGAGATCGTGCTTTCCTTTCCACAGCTGCCACAATAATGGTGGATCGGTGAGTAAACCGCAACAAGAGTCACATGTGATCTTCGTACCAAAGTGTTGAGCTGTGCTGGCCACGGTTCGTTGACTTTGCCGTCGCTGGCTTCGCGTACGAGTTCGGCGGGCACGTGGCCGATCGTCTCAACATCGTTTCTATACAAAGACATCGCGTTTGGCTGAGTGTGCCACCTGGCAGCGACCATCGTTGCTGACTGCCCTTACCTCCAGTCGTGCACGCGGAAGAGCTCCTTTGGGATCGGTCCGAACATCTTGGCGATCTCGAGATCCGTCATTGGCGCATGCGTGCCAAGCGCAGGTAGCACATCCTTGACTGCGTCCTTTAACTGGTCGTACGCGTACTGCGAAATGATCCCAGCTTTCCTGTGGAAAATATCAATGGGTGTGAGAGCCCATGGCAGTGAAAACTAGGCGACGGGAACGTACGAGTGGAAGCGCGTAAAGTCAGGTGGCACGATCGCTACATTCGTAAACTTTCCCCCGCGAGCCGCCTCGCGCTGCTGCAGCGCGCTCTGCACGATCTTTCGCAGCTTGTCGTCCGATATCACCGCCGCCTTGGAGCCCTCTGCGTAGAACAACCCCATCGCGCCGTCGTCGTCGTCACTTTGGATGCGCCTTCTTTCTCTGCCTCGGGTTTTCCGCACTGACGGAGATTTGCGCAACGGCCCTTCTTCAAGTTGGACGTAGTTTAGTGTGGGTCACACTATTGAGCGTTCAAAATATGTACACTTGGTGTGGCACCCTGACACGTTGTCCCTCCCCTCGACCAGGAGAGAGAAAGCGAGCCTTGTCGCCCCGCAACAACGAGATGCTTGGACTCACGCGCTTCGTGGCGCTCGCGCTGTCGGCGCTGCTCGTCGGGCTCACGGCGTACGTATCCCATTGTTCCTACGACCTGTGTTTTGGGGGCGGTTCCATGACCGTGGGTGGATGTTTGTGTCTTCCTTCAATTGGCAGTGCGTACGACATCCGTGGCACGGTGTTCCTCGGTGAAGCGGAGAAGGTCCCGCCGTACCGCATCCTTCTCAACGGTGGCGAGCAGGTCACGTACGCGCGCACAAACGGCGAGTTCGTCTTTCGCGACGTCGCGCCTGGTCGTTACGTGGTTGACGTTTCGGCCGTCAACGAGCTGTTCAGCCAGTTCAAGGTCGACGTCGCCGAGGACGGCGTGATCCGCGCCATCGAGTATCAGTACCCAGGTACGGCTAGCACACCTGATATCGCGTGCTCAGCTTGTTGTTGTTAAATCTGTGTGCTCACCGGTGGATGTTGGTCTTAGGTGCCCCGAAGGCGCGTGCTGAGTACCCCCTTGTCGCGGAGCCGGTCGCGGAGCTCGAGTACTTCGAGGAGCGAGAGAAGTTCAGCATCTTGCAGTTCATCATGAACCCGTCGTTCCTGACAGTCGTGCTGCCGATCGGTCTATTGTACCTGTTGCCGAAGCTTTCCGAGGCGATGATGGGTGAGTGCCTTGCTAAGTTTTGTTTCCTTTCGGCGACCGAGATCCGCTCACCCACGTGTTTTAATGGCGCGATGCAACTAGATCCCGAGGAGTTCAAGAAGGCGCAGGAGGAGCTGGGCACGCAAGACCCGTCACAGATCATTTCGGGTATGTTTGGTGGCGGCCAGACCAAGGCCGATGACAGCGATGATGATTAATGGCCGCAGCCGCGTGTGAGCTGCTTATGCCCACGCATCCGAACCAAATCCGCAATTGTGTCATGAGAGAGAGAGAAAACTTGCATCACACACGAGTTAAGATAGACCCCACCCACCCTTGCGTGCCACATCATCGATTTTTTCTTATATGTATTGCCATCAGATGAACATGGTGCAATTGGGGTTCCACTGCTTCGTGTCGACGTTCGCGGTCGTGACCTGGTGGCTTGCGATGCTCTTACCTTGAGCCCTCTCAACTTCCTTGACGCTCGACGCCATGGCACCCCAATCGTTGAGCTGCTTGCCACTTTCAATGGTGCCCATGAGCTCGTTGATCGTCTCCACGGGGCCCTCCAGTGTCATGTGCACGAGCTTCTTGTCGGCCTTGTCGTTGGTCGCGCCACCCTCAAGCTCGCGCTTGAGCATCGCGCGGATCACCGTCTGGCGGAACATGACATTTTGCACTTTGCCGCGCACCTGGAAGTAGCGCGTCGCGGTCGCCACGGCACTCGACGAGGGCGACGCGACGGACGAGCTGTCCGCCATTTGGCCAAACAAGTGACGCTGAACCCAGAAGCGAATGGGAGTGTAGAACTGTACTTATTTATGTGATTACCCTTCAAAGCATCCCCCGACACGGTGCGCAAACGAAAAGAATGGAATGGCGCAGGAGGGTGGATGCATGTGCAGTTCTCATCATTCCATTGGATTTGGGACTGCGTTACGGAATTTTACCTACTGAATGGTCGCGCGTCTTTGCGCGCTTCTTTTATTCGCAACCTGACTTCACGATCGACGTGGAAAACAACCTATCATACAGAGAGTGCGTCGCGCAAACGCTCACGGCAAAACGTGTTGCCGATGCCGCCGATCCCAAAGGCCGGACCGATGCGGCCGATGCGAGCGCACGCCGATTTGAAATACTCGCGCTGGAGGAATTGCAGGCGCTGCGACGGGCCAGCGCCGCGGTGGTTGTACAAATCTAGCCCGAGTAGATGCAGCGGTGTTGACACGAACTGGACAGCCGCCGGACAAATGAGCTGCGCGACGGTCGCGGCGCGCGACTTGTCCCAATCGGTTCGCTCCTGGAGCTCCTTGGCGACAAGTTTGGGCGCGTTGAACGACGCTCCGACCGTCAGCGAGTCACGGATCGCGAACAGTCCAACCGACGCGATGGGAAACGCGGCCGGCGCGATGACGCCGAACATTTGCGTGAATGCGCGGTCCTTGGCAATGCACAGTGACATGTTGACAGCCGTGGTCCCGATGAATTTCGGCATTTGGCTATCGGTGTCGACGGCGTCGCACAGTGTGTCAATGGCATTCGCGCTGGCGTACGTTGCCGAGTAGAGCCCAAACACCAGGAGGAACTCGCGGCGGCGCACAAATTGGAACGGGTTCTGCAAGAAGTGGAGCGATAGCTCCTTGAGGCCGGTCGAGAGCTGCCGCGCGCCGCTCGCGTTCTCGATGATGGACCGGTCGACGATCGTGATGAAGGGTGAGACGCCAAAGGACGCGGCTAACGCTGCCGCGAGGTCGATGCCGAGGCGTTTTGCAACAACGATCGCTCGTTGTGCGTCTTCATGCGCTTCTTGGTGTGTGTGGTGCGAGTCAACCATGGCGGCGTGGTGCTTTCCGGTGGTGGTGATGCTGGTGGTAGCGATGCTGGTGGTGTACGAACGCTCGATGGCGGCAAGTGACTGGTTGTGGGATAAATCCCAACTGCGCTAGCCCGACGGTCAGCCGTGCAATGCCCCCAAGGGTTCCTTTCGCCCCAACCGTACGGTACGTGCGATGAGATGGGCCCGCCGTCTCTGCCTTCCTCACTCGCTCACGTAAGGCAGTTGCTGTTTGGCAAATCATACGCCGCCTCTGCCTCAGATTGGGAAGGGAATGGAACGCAGGCGCGTCACCGGCCAGGGTGTGTCAGCGACACGTCCCACTTCTGTACCCGTCACTCCCACGAGGTGGAGCTCTTCGTAGTGACCATTAACAAGCGGGTCTGTAGTTGCAAACGGGTCCATTGAGTGTCGAACCCGTCTTGTGTGCGGTCCATATTGACCGAGAGGGTCCACATCAAAGGCTCCAGCGTCGTCGTCCTTCGTTTCTCCAAGACAAAGAAGCGGAAGAAAGATCCAGCAAGCGGATCGCCATGTCGATGTTTGTGCTCGTGGGCTCAAAGGAGCCGCTCTACAAAATGGAGATGAGGACGCGCAAGGAAGAGAGCGCCCATGTGGACGAGTTCCTACTGCACTCGGCGCTCGACATCGTGGATGAGCTCATGTGGACGACGCAGTCCATGGCCCTCAAGGTCGTGGACAAATTCAACGATCAGTTCGTCTCAGCCTTCATCACGGCGACCAACGTCAAGTTCTTGCTCCTCCACGAGAGCCGCAACGAAGACACGATCCGCGCGTTCTTTCATGAGGTCCACGAGCTCTATCTCAAGGTACAGGAACACCCCATGGCTGGCGGAAGAGGACTAAACTGACTGACCGGATTGATAATTTTTCCACCAGCTCTTGATGAACCCGTTTTACGAATACGACACGCCAATTACATCTGAAGTGTTTGACGCGCGTGTCAAGACCCTCGCACGGCGATATCTTTAGGATAGGACAGAAAATGAAATGGAGCGTGTGAATGCAGTTTAATTGCCCACGGATGAACGAGGGAATTGAATTGCAAATAGTTCATCTCATCTTGCTACAAGTTGGAAGACGACTACGTTTACTGCTGGGCGACCTGGCCGGCAATGCGGTCAAGGTCCTGCTGGCCGTGGCTCGAGATGCGGCGACCACCCTTCTTGACGCCCTCCTCGCACTTCTCAA
>JAADVT010000256.1:0-35577 GCA_023335895.1 Pythium rishiriense
CCCCCCCCCCCCCTTTTTTTCAGTTGGCGTCGTGCGGTTGTTTCGTTTCACCACTGCAGATGATCGCATATTCAGCCAATCAAAACCTCTATTCCCAATATAACCGGGCTTTGTGGCGGCTTTGGCCACGTAATTTACATGTTCTTGGCGGAAAGAAAACCTCTCCGGAGCAAGTGCACCAAGAAGCTAAAACAGGTCCGGACACCCCCAAAGGACAAACGGCACCTCCAAGCACGCGGCGTGGCGCTCGACCTCCCGTGCCGTCATCCCCTCCTCCTTCCTCCTCCGCTCCCCCCCGTCGGTCCTCCCTCTTCAAGCACGCAGCCGCCATGGAGGAGAAGTCCAGGAAGCCCGAAGGTACGCTCCTCCACTACCACCGTTGTCACCATGTAGCCGTCGGCGCGCTGACTCGCTGCGTTGGTAGACACGCCGTTCAAGCAGCAGAAGCTCAAGGCGTGGCAGCCCATCCTGACGCCCAACTGGGTCATCGGCACGTTCGCGGTCGTGGGGCTCATCTTCATCCCGATCGGCATCATCCTCCACACCGAGTCGGAGAACGTGGTCGAGTACTCGATCCAGTACGACGGCAAGAACACGCCCGACTCGGCCAACATCGCCAAGCTCGGCGACGGCTGCTACCTCCAGTCGGACGCCGACCGCGACACGTTTGACTACACCAAGCGCGGCTGCCTCGTGACGTTTGAGATCCAAAAGGAGATGAAGGCGCCCGTGTTTGTGTACTACCAGCTCGACAACTTTTACCAGAACCACCGCCGCTACGTGCAGTCGCGCAGCGACGCGCAGCTCCGCGGCGACGCCAGCGCCAGTAAGAGCGACTGCTCGCCGCTCACCGAGGTCAAGAACGTCCTCAAGTACAACTCAACCGCCGACACACCGCTCGTGTCGACCAACGCCACGTACGAAGTGAACCCGTGCGGACTGATCGCCAACAGTCTCTTCAACGGTAACGTGGGTCGCTTGGTTGCGAGGACTGGGTCCCTTGAGCTCACACATGGCGGTGCTTGGTTTGGAATGGTGTAGACATTTTCTGGGTCAACAGCATCAAGAAGCCCGACGGCACGAAGCTCTACCAGACGGACAGCTACGACTCCTCGACCAAGGTCGTGGACCTGCTAGACCAGAGCGACATTGCGTGGAAGTCGGACGTCGAAACCAAGTTTAAGAATATTCCCGAGGCTGACCGCAAAGACTCGGAGATGTACTTGTGGCAGAACCCCAAGTACCGATGGGTCGTTCCGATGTACACGGGCCAGCCGGCCGTCGCCAACAAGACGGCGTGGACCAAGCCCGCGACCAAGTTTGGCGTCCAGGATGAGCACTTCATCGTGTGGATGCGTACGGCCGGCCTGCCCAGTTTCCGTAAGCTGTACGGTCGCATCGACAAGGACCTGCCTGTTGGCACCACGCTCGAGTTCCTCGTCTCGAGCAGTACGTTTCGGTTGCCATGCCGCAGCCTCCATGGCCCTGGATGAATCGCTCATATCTGTTTGGGGGTGTTGTAGACTTCTTGGTGACGTCATTTGAAGGCAAGAAGTCGCTCGTGATCTCGACGACATCGTGGTTCGGCGGCCGCAACCCGTTCCTCGGTATCGCCTACATCGTCGTCGGCTCGCTCTGCATGCTCCTGGCGATCCTCTTCTTTGCCAAGCACAAGCTGAGCCCCCGGAAACTCGGCGACACGCGGTACCTCGTGTGGAAGAACAACCACTAGGTCCCCCCGTGCCTGCCCCGCGTGGCGCCACCTGCCTCTTTGCCCCTTTTCCCTTGCTTCGTCGCCTCGCAGTGTGCGCCTCAGCGACGCGTTGCTTCTCCATCGTTTTCGGCCGCCCCGGTGATCGACAACAAAGTCGCGATAGGATTAGCATCGATGGTGGTAAAACAAGTGCATTTCTGCATCTTCCTTTTCTGTCGCATTGGATTTGGCTCGTCGAAGCGGCGCGGTGTATTCCAATAGGTGACCCCCTCCCACCCATCCCGGAATCGTCGCCATGGACGCGTACGACGTGCTCGAGAAGATCGGCCACGGCGCGTTCGGCGAGGTCTTCCGCGCGCGCCGCGTCGCCGGCGGCGACCTCGTGGCCGTCAAGAAGCTGCGCCTGAGTGACGACGGCCGCCTGCGCACGCTGCCGGCCACGCTCTTCCAGGAGATCGAGGCGCTGCGGCAGCTCGACCACACGCACGTACGTTCCTCTTGGCCGGCCCCGAATCTCCGACTAACGTTACTAAACACACACGACCAGATCGTCAAGCTGCTGGACGTCGTGGCCGACGGCTCGCACGTCGCGCTCGTGATGGAGTATGTCGAGACCGACCTCTTCAGTGTGCGTGCGAGTGTCCGTCAAAACACGGGGTGGATGGATCTACTAGTATTGAGAAAGCCAAATGGGTCGGATCGCTTTTTGTATAGGTCCTTCGACAGCGCAAGCGCGACTTTGGCGACGACGAGATCCGATGTATCATGCGGATGCTGCTGCGTGCCGTCGCGTACTGCCACAAGCACCACATTATCCACCGCGTGGGTGAACAAACTCTTTCATACCAAAACAAAAAAAGTGGGAACCATGGCGACACTAACCTTGGTCAACCAACTCTCCACTAGGACATCAAGCCCGGGAACTTGCTCGTGAGTGCCGCGGGCGAGCTCAAGCTGTCGGACTTTGGGCTCGCGACTGTGTACGTCGGGCCGACCAAGTCGTACTCGCACCAGGTCGCGACGCGCTGGTACCGCGCGCCGGAGCTGCTGCTCGGTGGTCGCCACTACGACGGCGCCGTGGACATGTGGGCCGTCGGCGCGATCCTCGCCGAGCTGCTCCACCTCGTGCCGCTTTTCCCCGGGCAGAGCGACATCGACCAGCTCTTCCGGATCTTCCAGGTGCTCGGAAGCCCCGAGGCGAGCTGGCCGGTGCGTACTGTTGTATGTCGAGGCGGTTGTTTGGTGTGCGAGGTATCTCATGGATGGCGGATCCCTCTCTGGTAGGATGTGGACAAGCTGCCCGACTATCGCAAGGTCGAGTTCCCGCCGTACAAGCAGCTGCCGTGGTCGCGTCTTTTCCCAGACGCGTCGCATGAGGCGCTGGACTTGCTGAGTAAGCTGCTCGTGCTGGATCCGGCGCGGCGCCTTGGAGCGCAGGACGCGCTGTGTCACCCGTTCTTCTTCAGCGGAGCCGTCGCGGTTCGAGTGCCGGTGGACCACACAAAGCGGGCGTGGGGGACGGACCACAACAAGGCACTTGGCGAAAGAGGAAATGACACCCACGGCGATCCGTTCTTGGAATCACTGGGCAAACCACTGAAATCACCGTTTGCATAATTGGACGTGGTTTTTTTACACTCTCCTTCTCTCTCACCATGGTATGCCCTAGATCGATATACTCACAGCATAAAATTGCATCTCCGTTCGATGACAACGGGACTCGAATCGCTAGGACCCGCGCCAACCGCTTGATCTACCTTCCGAGTTGGGCCGCTTCCATGAACTTCTTCATCCACACGTCACGACCTACGCTTGCAGGCGCTCGGAACCGCAGCATCTGACCGGCTTCTGGCGGAATCAACTTCATTTTCATCTCGTCAGTGCGGCTCTTGATCACATTGTATCCCGTCAACGTAATAGGACGCTCAAAGGGCTGGCTACGCTCTTCGAACGCATTTTTCGACTTGTAACACTTCAACGTCGCATTGTCCAATACGTAGTAGTACTGGCGCCAGCTCTTGGAAAACATGTGGCCCTTCTCAAACCGCTCCAAGTAGCCCATGAACACTCGATTCTTCTCCGCCACTTTATCGATCGTGTTGATCGTTTTGCGAGTCGCGTGCATGGTTCTCTGATACAAAGCCTGCTGATCACGCTTAGCCTCCTCGATTTTCGCATTCGAGCGCTCGATTGCCTCACGGAGACTCGCAATTTCGTCTTTGTGTTGGAGCTCGATCTCAGCGATGGACTGCGCCTCTTGGGCCGAAAACAGTTCGTTCGTCTTTTGGTGACGCACGACGAGTTCCTGAGTATTCTCAAGCGAGTCCTCGAGGTCCGCGAGCTTGTTTTCCTTGACGTCACAAGCATCGCCGAAGCGATTGTATTCCTTTTGGGCGAGCGAAAGGAGGCGCTTCCGGACGACTGCTTGATAGAACCCAATCATGACACATGAAGCCATAGGGCCTCGTGAGACGAAGTTATACTGAGACACCATTGCCTCCAGGTTGTTCTTGTACGTGAGCAACTCCAACGGTAACTTCGTTAGCGGCGCCGCGTTCTTGTCGCCACTGTCGGGCATGATGATGGTCGACGTCGATCGAGCAACGCGCGGCATCGATTTCGTTTGAGCCTCATGGTCGCGCTCATTTTTCTTGAGTACAATTGCATGTAAATACTGAATCAGCTGGGAACAAAACAAAGTAGATGCTGCTTCGTTTGCCAACTCGAAACGACGCTTGACATCGTGAATGCGGCGCCAGAGGTTCTGCTTGCCGATCGACAAGTTGAGTCCTGAGTTCACAAACTCAGTGTACTGGACATTTGTGCACCGCAAGTCGTACATGAAGGGAATGATCAGCTTCTTAGCCTCGTTGAGTGCCGTTTGGTGAATCTGCTCAAGGGTCGAAACGCTCACGGGCATCGCCTCGGTGGGCGTGTTGATGTATTGCATGGGTACCTGGTAGCTCGCGATGCGATCGTTGTACTTGTGTAGAATGTCTACGGGTGTTTCCAAATTGGCCGGTGCAACTGCATCTTGCTCGGCGTCCTCATCTTCCGGGATATGGTTCAACGATGGAACCGTAGACGAGTTCGACGCAGTTGAGGAGGAAGCGGAGAGACCAGTAAACTGTCTCGAGAACGCACGCTCGGCTCGATTCTTGATGAAGGAAAAAATACCAGTGTTTAGCGTTGGGCGGTCCGACGGTCCTTCGTCTTTAAGTAGGTCCTTTTTGCTTGCGTCCTGCGAACTTGAGCGCTTGAGATTACCAAACTCGTCAAAAGTTGAAAACTGACCTTGGCCTGCATTCACCACCGACACTTTCTCGGACTGCAACTTGTGCTCGGTGATCGTAACGATGTAGTCGGCGTTGAACTCGACTTTTTCATACACACTGAGACGCGCGTGGATTTCATCCGTGTACTTCTCGTACGCACTGTCGAGCAATAGCTTCCAGTAATTGAGCTGCACGTTTTGGCACACGCGTTGGATCACGATCGTGGACTGGGATGCAACGCTGTGCGCCAGTGAGCGCAGCAAGTGGAGCAGTACGCCGCCACTCATGTAGCGTCCAAAGAGTGCCTTGGGGTCGATCGAGTCGAGCGCGTGGGGCAGCACCTTTGACGACGTGAATGCCTGTGGCGTGTCGAACCCGCTCGGCGTGATGAGCGTCGCCGCCTTGATGTTCAGACAGTCGCGCGACGCCGGCAAGAACTCGTTGGCGAGCATCTGTGTCTCGGCGTCTTCCATGCTCACGCCGTGGATCGGCGGGTTTGTGAGCTTGTACTCAAAGTACTTGGTCGGCGTCTCCATGCCTTCCATCTCCTTGATCTTGAGGTCCAGCGCGACCCACGTGAAACGCGGCACGAGGCCCTTGAGCAGCGTGCGGTTCTGCTCCTCGTTCTCGCCCTCGAGCACGCGCCAGGCCTGAAAGTCGGACAGAAACCGGAGCGCGCGGAAGCTCTCGGGCGTGATCGCGCCGGGCGACGCGACAAACAAGTGCGACGCCACGAGCAGCAGCAGCGATCCCCAGAACGGCTCGGCCTCGAGGTCCACGTGACGCAGCGTGCACAGCAGCACGGCCGCGTCCTGTTCCTGCACGTGGACCGACTTGGGCGTGAGGTAGATGCCGCGCTCGCCGACGGCACGACCGGCCGCGTCCGGCTGGAGCACGGCCACGAGCGCGACCTTTCGCGCCACATGGCGGCTTCCCTCGAGCACGTCGATGCCCGCGCCACGGAGCCGCAGCTCGCTGAGCGCGCCCGCGGCCGTGAGCAGCGGCACCACGTCGCCCAGCTCCATCGTGGTCGTGTGTGTGTTTCGGTCTTCTTTCCGTTTGGGTGACAACCCAAACATCGCCCGCCAGGATGGGGAAACGGGCCTCTGATATTTTCAACGGGTTCCATGAAACCCGGATACATCTCAAACCCGTGAGGTTTTTCCACGCACCGACGCGATCAAACCTCACCACGAGGCGGTTGAGGGGCGTCCACTTCAACCACGCAAAGGGAAACAACCATGGACCGGGGGACGATGGCGACGTGACCTCATCTGTGTGTACGTGCCATCGCAATCGAATAACCCATGGACGCCACCACGACCAAGAAGAAGAAGAAGAAGACGACCAAGTCGCAGAAGCTCAACCCGGGCTGGCGCCCCGGGCGCAAGAAGCGGCGCCGCGCGCTGGCCGCGACCATGATCCAAAAGTGTTTCCGCTCTTTTTTGCTGCGCCGCGCGTTCCGCGCGCAGCGCGACACGGTCCAAGACACGTTCGCGGCGCTCCGCGCGTTCCACCGCGCGCGGCACCGCGGGCTGTTCCGCAGCGTCGACCTCCACACGCTCTCGCGCGACGAGCTGCGGCTCATCGCGCTCTCGATCAACGTGCCGTCCACGGGCAAAAAGGTGCTGCTCATGGGCCGCATCCAGCGCTGGATCGACCAAAACATCATCACCAAAGATATCGCGGTCGACGCCGCCGCGAGGGCGCGCGAGAAGCAAGTGCGCGGTGCGTAGCGCGCGACGGCGGGGTGGGCCTGCGAGTCGCCAACTTGACGGGTTCGTATTGCTGTAGCACAGGGCACGGTGTACTTTTGCGAGGCCGTCCCTGGGCTGAGCCCGATCGAAATCCGGCCGCTACGGGGCAAGAACATGTCGAGCGTCGCAGCGGTACGTGTGTGTGTGTGTGTGGCTCGACCTTGTAGTTGGCCACTCCACTCTGGGCTGACAAAGCCGTGTTCACGTAGGGCCACGAATGTGACGCCGTGTACGCTATTGACGGACGAGACGGATCGGTGTGGCTATGCAAGACCGGGGGGCTCTCATCGCAAGTCGGGCTTTGCAGTGAAATCCACCAAAGAGACGTGTTTGACCACCCACTCGATAGCCGCTGGCTAGTGAATCCTGTGTTCATGTACACATTACGCACGGAACACGTCGCGGAAGTGCAAGTCGCTCGGTCCCATGCCGTAGCACTCGCTCGCGCGGGGGAAATTTTCTCCTGGGGCGAGAACCAGCACGGTCAACTCGGGTTTCCGGCGCTCACAGCTGATGACGTCGCGCGCAATCGGGCAAAGGTTGTGGCTGCCATCGCGAACTACAAATGTGTTTCTGTCGGCGTTGGGACACATCATACAGTTGCTGTGTGTGATCTCGTTGCTGGTCACGACGGTGTTGTGTTTACATGGGGTAGCAACGTCTACGGTCAGTTGGGCACTGGTGCTGTGGCCACTTCGATTCAAAAACAACAGTCAATCCGACCAACACCAGCCCCCGCACATAATGGAGCTATCCAATTCCCTAAGACGTTTGTTCTCCATCGGGTCGACTCGTTGCGCGATGTACGGATACGCAAAGTGGCATGCGGTGCACTTCACAGTATGGCATTATCTGTCGATGGCAAGCTTTACACTTGGGGATGCAACGATGGCGGACGATTGGGACTCGGCATTTCTGTGAGCAAGCAAGAACAGCGTGTATGCCGACCCACCCAAGTCACTGGACCACTTTCACATTGTGTTGTGATTGAGATCGCGTGTGGTGCATGGCACAGCGCATGTATCGCAGCCCCTTTACCTCAAAACCAGGATGAAGATCGAGCTTCTCCTAAATGTGGCCGCGTATTCACGTGGGGAACTGGAATTTATGGCCAGCTTGGCGTTGGTGAGAGTGCTCAAGTCGTGTACTACCCGACGGCTGTACGAATACCAGCCTCTCGAATCCAAGACGAAGAATACGGAGTTCAGATCGCATGTGGTATGCACCATACCTCTGTGCTAACTACTAAGAACAACGTTTACTCATGGGGGAGTATGAACTCGTTCAGCTCAAAACCACAACAACTCCGGCTTGACAATGGAACGCCATTCGGGAAGATCGCCTCCATATCCTGTGGCCGAACGTTCACAATATTCAACACGTTGTCGCTCACATCACAAAGCTACGAACTCGAAGAAGCGTATCGACTATGGCGAATACGGCAAACAGTTGTTCCGCGACTTGACTTCTCACGACTACCCAAAGTTCCGCTGTCATCTTCCTTACCCGGAATCGACCACCCACTAGCTATTCGTCTCGAACCTCAAGAAGATAGGAAGGCCAGGGAAGAACGAGAGCTCAAGGAACAGCAACGTATCGATGCGATCGACATTGAGGCAATCGTTCATCCCTTGTGTCGTGTTTGCTGGCGCTGCAACGGATTTCAGCCATCACCACTGAAGTTGTGGATCTGTCGCCACTGCTTTCATGAAAAGGATCTCCACGGTATCCGACCGGAAGGAACTCCACTAACCGAATACGAAGCGGTAAGGAAGATTCAATGCCTCTACCGTGCACGCCGTGCGAAACGAGTTCTCCAGCAAGCGAGAGAGAAGCACTACCAACGCATTTTCAGTATCAAGCACGATACTTTTTTCTTCTACAACTTGTGGAGGAATACAACTTCGTGGGAACATCCTCCAGAAATTCCAGATGACGTGGAGATCCCCATTCGTGATCCTGACGACTTGCCACACATTGCACCGCCGCTCACGCGTGACGAAGCGGCAATCGTATTACAGAAGCACTGGCGAGCACACGTTGCTCATCTAGAGTGCAAACGGCGACTACGCGCCAAGTATGAAAAGCACTTCGACTTGAAAAAGGAGAAATTATACTACAAGGTCATCCAGCCGCCTCCATCACCGACGCGAGCAAAACCCGCAACTGAGAACCGCTTGATTTTGTACGAAGAACCTATGCTTCTCCGTCGCTTGTACGATCTTGGGGAGCCGATCGAGATCACTCGCTTGAAAAAATTCGCGAATCTAAGTCGTGACGACGCTGCCCGAGTTATCCAGAAACTCTTTAGGGCTTACCGAGCGCGCCAATTCATTCGACGTTCGATTCAGGGTCGCTTCCGCAAGCTCTTTGACGAGGAGACAGGGGAATACTACTACTACAATCTGATCACGAAGGAATCAACATGGGAGAAACCCAAGGTTCTGGGGGGTCTATCCGATGATGAGACTGAGGACCTTGCCCCACATGCACCTCAAGGAAAATCCTCACCAGTTGTACGGCAGCCCCGGAAAAAGAGACCGCCACGACATACGAAGTTTGAGACTCAGCATGCTGCAGCTCGAACGATCCAAGCTCTGTTTCGACGTTACCGAAGTAGGAAGATGTTCTTTGACATGCTTCGTCGCCGATATGTCAAGATCGTAGACGAGGAAACAACACGACCATACTACTATGATCGCGTCACTGGTACGTCAACATGGCTCAAACCAGCCATCCTTGGTGTGCACGATTTGGAAGTCCACAGCATTCCGACAGAATCGTCACGAGATGCCGAAGCTCCAAACGGATCAAGTACGAAGGCTTTCTCACGCCGCAACAAGCGCAAACAAGTGCCGTACATAAGCGAGAAAGCAAGGATCAAACGGGAGAAACGACGGATCCAACGGCTACGGCAGATGCTGACACCACACGAAGCGGCATGCTTCATTCAGCGAGCGTGGAGAGGATCCCGCGCGCACCAGGAGCTCAAGGCTCGCATGCGTGATGCATACGAAAAGATTTTCGACGACGTTACTGGTTGCTGGTACTACTACAACAAGCAAACCGGAACTGTGAGCTGGGAGAAGCCGGCACTCTTAAGTGAAAGCGAAGTGAAAGAAGCGCGGATCATCAAGCGTCGTCGTGAATACACAATCACTGACACGAGCGAGGCACGAGTTGTCTTGGTTGGTTTTTGGAAGCGCTGCCAAGCGCGTAAAGAAGTGTTGCACTTGTTGCATGACCGAATTCAGAAAGTGTACGACCCTGAGACCAGACAATATTACTACTTCGACAAGATCACTGGCCAGTCATCGTGGAAGAAGCCGTTACTATTGGGTGAACACGACCTACCAAGTTCCTAGAGTGGCGAACTTTCGTCCAGACGTGCTGCGGGCTGGCACGAGTAGTGGACCAGTGTTTGTGTGCCTCCCGCTTGAGGCAATCGAACAAATGTGCCTACGCCAAGCTTTTTGCCACACACGTAGCAGCAATGAGAAGACCAGACTGTTACAGATTCCTTGCGCTTGGCCGTAAGCTTCTCTCGGACCTTAAAATTCTCCATTTTTGCGAGCTGCATCTTGATTTGCCCATTGCGGTATCGTTCGACTTGGCGCTCGAGAACGCGGCGGAAGAAATTAGCCAGTGACGCGACAGGCACATCCGCTGGAAGCAAGTCCAATGCCGTCGCGACGTCGATTCGCTCAGCATATTTGTTGAGGACGTTGATTGCTGCACTCACGGCTTCACTCGGAGACCCTGACAATGCACCTACCTGACCCGCGCTGGGGGCAGGAAGTTGAAGACTAGAAGAGCGCTGCCATAGTGGCTTCGGCGGTGACGTCGATGGAGTCACACTTGTAGAGGATGTTGATCGAGTGGGACGGAGATACAGTCGAAGCAACGTCGAGTAGATCGACGAATCAGCCTGCTTCGATTCGTAGCACTTGTTGCAATACGCCTCGGCGAGCGCTGCATCTCGGAGTTGCAAAGCGTAAAGTTGAAGCACTTCATGATGTCTTCCCAGTCGAGACAGGAGCGCAGCGCGTTCGTCCACCACTTCTTCCGGCGTGCGACTGAGCATTCTCTCGGGATGGTATCGCGCACTCGGGCACTCGAGGAACGCCATCAACTTTCGCCGAAGCTGACCTAACAAGCCACGCTGCGATGTCACTCGATGAGCGAGTCGAGATGACGCAGTAGATGCCGTCCCGCCTTGTTGCAGCTCAGTGTGGATTGCGTCAAGCAATAGATACACTGCGTCGTCGTGCAGCCGAGGCGCAACCTTGATTCGATCGAGAAGAATCACTTGCGTGATGTATTCGATCGCGAGGAAACGGCTGTCCGTCAGGGGCAATGCGACATTCGCGCTCGCGTCTGGTTCATCATCTACTGGTGCCGCTGCTTCTCGTGTGGGTTGCACAGGGCATGACTTGAGGTGAGCCAGGATGTGGGCAGGGTCAATGTCGTGGTCACCTTCCTCGATATCTTCGTCGCGGTGCGTGAAGATCGAGAGGCCCAAAGCAGGATCGGCGTAGATGACCCGCCGGGAGAACTCGAACACCAACTCGGCCTTCTTTTGACCCAGCCTCTTCAGATATAAGGTCGTGCGCTCGAGGTACTCTGCAGGTGACCGAAGACCATTCATAGCTTGGGTCGAAGGCGATGTCGACGCAGCTGATGCAGCGCTCTTCTCGAGATCCTCCAATAGTTCCAACGCTTTACGATGAAGCTTCCGTGAGCTATAGAAGCTCAATAGCGTATCGTATTGGTTGTGCGCTCGCAGGAAAACCTCGGTCTCGCCTACCTCACACCAGTTGGGCGAGCGCACAAGTTCGAAGAGCTGGTAGCTGATTCGCTTTTGCTGCGGATTCGCCGACTGCTGAGCCTGTTCTGAGATCAGAACAAGACACTTGAGCAAGACCGTATCTAGGAGCTGAAGGCGTAGTTGTTGCTGGTGCTGGTGCGGTTGGACATTCCAGACGTCGCTCGCAGCAGTTAGCGCATCGCGAGCCTTTGTCAGAAATTCAATCAATGCCAGCAGGCTCTTGACCAGCTCATCGCTCTGGAACACGATTGGTGGTAGTCGTTGTGATTTGGCGGTACCGGATGCCTTCATTGTGTCTCGCACAACGGAGACCCGTGGCAGCAGGTCCGTCGGATACAAAGACAACACGTCTTCGACGTCGACGCGCACTTGCCAGTAGTAGTCCATCGACTTGCTGAACTCGCGCCGCTCGCGGAAGAGAAACTGTGCATAGTCGGCGAACAATGCCTTCTCTTCATCGTCGTTAAGCGCGACTTCTTCGGGACACAACTCCGCTAGCACGACAGCGTCTTCCAGCCGTCCAGCGGCGATATGTTGCTCAAGCAGCGTCGGGATTGGGGTCATCCGCAGAAGCTGGGCCGTGAACGGCGCTGCGATCGTGAGGAATGACACCGGTAACCCTTTTCCCAGTAGATCTCTCGACAATGACGACGATGTCGATGACGAGGAAGATGGGAGTGCGACCGTCGCGCATCCACCGTAGATCGACTTGATGGGAAGAGTGGTGTCGACAGGTTTCATAGACGCGACGCTGTAGACAGCAAGCTTGTCTTGCATGTCAAGCACCACAAACGGATGGTGGTGGTACGCATTCTTTGGAGGTACGTTGTACTCGAGCACTCGCTCGACAGCCACCTTGAAGACGTCACCTGTGCTGTACGGCGTGTTGCTTTGCGTCGCCACGACCGAGATCCGAACGGCAAAGTATTTGCCCGCGACAAACGCGTCACACACCCGTGTGTTTGCCAGCGTCGCACCGCTACGAGCCGGTCGGGACGCTAGCGGTGACGGTGGCAGCACCGTCGCGCACGCGATCGCCTCCATATTGACGAGCGTGCTGGCCGCGGCCGACGACGCCGCCGTGAGCTCGACGACCTTGCCGCTGTCGACGTTCACGACGCACCACTCCTTCTTGAAAAGTAACAGCACGTGGCTCTCTCCGAGAAGCAGCAGCTTCTGCACGGGCAGCGCCGAGGGCGACAGCAGCTTGGTGGTCGCGATCACGGCCGGCAGGTCGTGCTGTGCGCGCAGCTCGAGCACGCGGTTCGCGGTCCAGTCGTACACTTTGAGCGTGTTCTGCTTGGTGAGGCAGCACACGACGCGCGCGTCCTCGTGGATCGCGAACAGCACCGTGGTCTTGGTGTCATCGATCGAAACCATGGCCTCGCGCGCGCCGCCGTGGGGTCCGTTGCCGTCCAAGTGCGGGTTCGCGTGGAGCGGCAGCGAGTACAGCGTGAGCTTGGCGTCGACCAGCGTCGCGTACACGCCCCACGAGTCGACCATGCGCGCGCACGTGTGGAAGATCTTTTTGTACGACGAGTGCCAGCGCAGGAACGCGAGCGAGGTCGCGCCACCCGAGGGCACGTAACAGTGGAGCGTCGCGTCGCTCGTGCCGACAAACACGAGCGGCGCGAGCTCGGCCCACGGCACGGCGCTGCTCAGCACGGCCTCGATCTGTTGCGGCTTCTTGACGGGCTTGTCCAGCTCCACGTCCGCGAGCGCGTACACCGGCGACGGCGTCGCCATGGGTCTTTCGATGGATCTCCCCAAAATGAAGAGAGCAGATACCCGGGGCAGACGGGAAAGACCATCACTCTGAGAGACAGAACATGGGCTGCGTAGTGGGTTGGACCCGTTTGGGAAAACCCGTGACCCACGGAAGCCACTCAATGTACTGGATTTACGGGTGGAGAATGGGTACAGAGACCCTCTACAAAACGATATAGGTCCACTTGGAAACCTCCCGCATTCTCCCAAAACCTCTTCGTTCGCGACGACTCTGTTCTCGGAGCATGGTCTCCGATCTGACCGTCGTCGAGCCGATCCTCGGCGTCTGTGCTGGACTCGTGGTCGTGCTGGTGCGCTGCTGCCGCACGGAAACGCGCACGCACCGCCACATCGAGACCAACGGCGACGTCGTGTACGTCCCACCGACCGGCGAGTACGAGCACTGCGACGGCGGCGGCGGGTTCACATACATGCATCACGGAGGAGGCGGAGGCGGCGATTATGGCGGAGGAGACGGCAGAGGAGACGGCGGAGGCGGCGACTAACACAAGCGACCCTGGGCCAAAACATCACTTGCATTCATTTTTTTTTTTACAAGCAACACACACTGCGAAGCGACATTTCACCAAACCACCACTGTCTGCTGCTGGCCGTTCTCATTGTGGTCGTCGACACCGCACTGTTTCTTTTCGTCCGAGCGATCTTTCCAAGCTCAAGGGGCCCAACGAACGGTCCTGGTTGCTCGCGAGTAGTCGCTCGAAGGCGAAAAAGAAATTGTGGAAGAAGCTAGAGGAGGCCGCGTGAAAGCATGGCTCCCTGTCTCCAGTCACGGGTGGCTTGGGTGGCGTTGCACTTGGTGCTTTGCCGTTCAAGTGGCTCGTTCTCAAAATCCTCGCCCACGACTGCAGCGCTGACGAGCATGTACACGTTCGCACTCAATCCGTTCATAGCGGTCGGCATCCTCATTGCGCTCGCGTTCCTAGTCGCGCGGTGCTGCCGTAAGCGCACGCACCGCCACATCGACGCCGATGGCAAGATCGTGTACGTCTCACCGACGGGCGAGTACGCGCACTGCAATTGCGGTGGAGGCTACAAGTACACGGACTACGGAGGAACCAGTGGAGGCGACGGCGGCGGTGATTACGGCGATGGAGGAGGCGGCGGAACCGATGGGTGGGGTGACGGCGGTGGAGGCGACGGAGGCGGTGACGGCGGGGGTGGTGACGGCGGGGGCGACGGAGGTGGCGGAGGGGACTGGGAGAGTATAGTAGATCCACACGAAAAAAAAAACATCGTTGTACATTTCTATCTTAAACCACTCTCACAATTTAGCAGCCGCTGCCGCCGGCGATCTTGAGGCACGACGTCTTGCTCGAGAACGACATGACGTTGGTCATGAGCGACCAGCAGAACGCAAAGACGAGGTACACGATCGTGATGTTGCCCAGCAGCTTGCTGCGGCCACCCTGGGCCTTGAGCTCTTGGCACTCCTTCTTCTGGCGCGGAAGCCAGACCAGGAACACGAGCGAGAAGAGCTTGAACGCGTACGCGACGAGGTACGCGTACGAGACCTGCTCGCGCGCGTGCGTGTCGTCCGTTTGGAGCGCGACATAGTCGATGTCAAAGTGTGCATCCACGTTCTTCGTGAGCACGGTCGAGAAGGGTGAGGCCATGGTCGAGACCGTCGAGATGAGACCGTAGACTGATGCCTCGTTGCCCACGTCGATGATCTCCATGGCCGCGAAGGTCGAGACCACGTAGCCCACGCTGTAGGGCAGGTTCTCAAGCAGCGGTCCACCGAGCCAGAACCACTGCGCGCGGTAGACGTCCCAGATCGTGAGAAACGTCGGGATCGCGTCGAGCACGATCACAAAAACCTGCGTGATGATGATGACCGTGCGCCAGTTCCAGTGGAGACCGTACTTGCTGGTCGCCCACCAGGCGCAGGACGAGAGCAGGTACCCGAAGATCGTCGCGGCCTGGCTGTTGAGCGTCGTAACCTTGGCCCACGTGCTCTGGATCGGGTACTGCGCTGTGACCGAGAACCAGGCAAATAGGTTGCGGAAAAAGCGGAACGCGATGATCTCGTACACGACGCGGAGCTGGATGAACTCGTAAATGGACGCAACGATCTTGCGCGCCGACTGGCGCGGCGCCTTCTCCTCGGTGATACAAAACCACGAGATCGGGATGATCACGAGCGAGGCCACGGCGCACACAGCCATGAGCGCGTTGAAGCCCATGCCCGAGTCCCACGAGCCGCCATACTCCTTGCTGTTGAGACCGAACCCGATCATCGCGGCCGAGACACACTGGAACACGTCCTGGCTCACGCAGATCATGGTCTGCGTCGTGCCGCGGACGTTCTCGGGCTCGCGCTGGCCCAGCTCGATGAGGATGCCGTCCGAGGCCGTGAGCGCGATCACGCAGCCCAGGTTGGCGAGCGCGAGCAGCACGACGTACTTGACGCCGGCGTCGGGCGCGTCGCGGTTGAGGCTCGCGACCTGCTCGGGCGTGAGCGTCGACTCGAGCACGTACGCCCAGCTCGGGTCCGGGTAGTACGGGTCGCCCACGGGCAGCACGGCCATGAGGAAGCACGACGCGAAGGTCACGAGCCAGCCCAGCACGATGTAGGGCCGGCGGCGGTACCCAAAGATCGGGTAGCAGTCCGAGAGTATGCCGAAAAACATCTTCCACGTCCAGGGCAGCGCGAGCAGCGCGCTGACCGAGGCCGTCTTGACGCCGTCCATGTGGTAGTAGTTGTTGAGCAGCGGGTAGTTGACGCCCCAGAGCGAGCCGTACACCACGCCGATGGCCGCGTACTGCGCGAGCAGGCCGATGTTCTGGCGGCTAAAGAGGTTGGGCTTGCCGCCCGGGCGCAGCGCGCCGCCCTCGAGCACGTCGGGGGTCTTGGCGTCGACGTACTTGGGCGTCGCGGGGTCTTCGACCGTGAGCTGCGCCGGCGCCGTGGTGCTCGAGAGCCGCTGCTCGATCCGCGCGGCGTCGAGGGCCTCGGTGCCCATGGTGTCGTGGGGTTCTGGTGGTGAGTCTGGCGGGAACGTTGGAGAATGAGCAGAGTCGCTTTCTTCGTTCTCTCCGCCACCACGGGTGGCTGAGGACGGTCGTCTGCCTCAGAAAGGGACCACAGCCAAAACGCGCATCGGAGACCGTCGCCATCGCCGCGTGTGTGGTGTGAGAGCGAAGGAAGAGGAGAGACAGGGTGGCAGTACAACCTACCTACACCATCGTCGGCACTTCACAGTTCTCCACGTTGAGACTCTCGCCACTGGTCCTGGCAAGCGTCATGCCATTTCGGACGCGTTAGGCGATCAGGTCTTCAACATGCGCAGAGATGGGCCGTGGGGCGCGTGGCCCGTGGCCAATGGGCAGCGCCGTGCGAGGCCGCCGTGCCAATCCGCGTGTCGAAAGCGCTGGCGGCGCGTGGATCCACGCCAATCAGTGCCAGGGGAGATGAGTCGGGCCTGACCCGTTGCCGGCGACTTGTGATCGCAATAGAGAGAGAGAGAGAGAGACGATGCGATGCCCACACTACTGAACTACACTGCATGGCTGGTTGGTCACAAAGCTGACGCACCACCTTCGCACACCGCGAAACACTAATCGCGTGACGCTCATCTCTCAGTACAGACGGACGGACGGAAAGCAGCCACAGGCGTCCAAACCACGGGCGCGTGCCGTGCTGGCCACATCGCCAAGGCACGCGGGTGGCACACGGCGCGTCACCCTCTCGCCAGAGCCCAGTCGTGGTGCCGACGTACATTATCGCGTCGTCCCGCATGATGACGACGGAGTCGCCGTCGCCACCGCCACCACCACAATCTCTGTCGCCATTTCCTCCTCAACATCCGCCATGTCCGCTCCCATGGCAGTCGCCGTTGTGGTGAGTGGGCGCTGCCACATCCTCGGGCTTGGGCCCAAGCCGTGTCACCACTGGTACTTAACGTGGAAAACCGTCGACCGGGTCCACGTACTCCAAGATCCCGTCGTCGTGGAGGTCGACGTGCTTGCGCTCACGCTTGCATGGCGGCCACGCCAATCGCGACGAGGAAGGAGGACGAAGGACCAGGCCTCCATCGTGTCTCTTCGAGATGCTTGGTGTGGATGGAGGCCGATTGGAGAATGCTGCGCCCGACTTCTCTTGGGTCCTATTCGGACCCCGAGCCACGTCTGACCAGGCCATTGTTTGCCTCGGGTCTGGTGGACCACCGGTATTCACGAATTGAACCACCACTGGTGGTTCAATTCGTGAATGCTGCCAGCGTGGCGTGTAGCCATCGCAATGGGACGCCTCAGTGTTCTTGCGGCGCTGGGGGTCCAGCCTGTCGACGTACAACGTAAAATAGTGGGTTCACTTTCCCATCGATCGTCCAACCTTTGAGGACTATGCGTCAAAGCTGGACCTTGAACTTGGTCCGCCACGTCATGAGCACACCCACTGAGGAAGAAGCGAAAGCCACGTCAAGTTGAAGGCGCCGCTAGTATGCTATTAGTGAGTATTTGATTGAAAAGTATCCGCGTTGTGTCTGCGGCACTGTCTTCGTCAAATCCAATGGATGTAAACGTAGCTCTGTCACGTTAGTCTCCACCGCCACCGCCGCCACCGTCTCCGCCACCGTCGCCTCCCCAGCCGCCGTCGCCACCAACTCCACCGCCACCTACGAACTCGAAGCCGCCACCACACTCGCAGTCCATGAAGCCGTCGACCGGGTCCACGTACACGACGTTCCCATCGCTGTCAACGTGGCGGTGCAATCGCTTGCGCAGGTTCAGCCACACGCATACGCAGCACGCGATCATCATGAGCGAGAGCAGGAAACCCAAAACCACGACGATCGTCATGCCGTCGGACAGCATGCTGCCTGCCTGGATGTGTACGAGTGTGGCAAGCTGATCCTCCTGATGAGTTTGGCCGGAATTGGGGAATGCCTCGACAAGGACTCGCCGGCTGCCGACGGTCTTTGGAGTCAAACGCGAGCCATAAGACGGTGGCTTCAATCCAGCGTGGCACCAACCCATGACGCACGTGGGGGACTTTCGCTGTTGGCTGGTGTGGGTGTGTGGGTGCGACAGGATTCAGTGGGTCCATGACCGGGATATTTGACCGGGCACCTCATAGAGCCACTTTAACTGACGCTTGCGGTCGGGAGATCTTGTGAAGAACATGAAGGCCGTGGACTGTTGGTCGGGCCTCTTTGACAAGACCACCAAGTGGTTCGAGTGCCTCGCGCTGAAAGAGGAAGGCTAGGTCAAAAGGTCAGCTCAAACTACATTTTCAAGGTGCCATGAATGTTTCTCTTCTCCTGTCTTTTGTGGCTGGGTTGGTTTTGGTCGTAGACTGTAGGGCTCATGGCGTTCGGCAAGGTAGATCCACAACAGGGATCACCATCATCCGCACAGGCGGCACCGCCTCCACTGGGTACGCCGTCGCCGTGGGCTCAGCCATGGGAACACTCTCGAGTCCTGATCTTGATATCGGCGTCGAGCAGTGCACCTGGAGCTCCTCTGTTGTGGTTCTCGGTCCTTCGGCTAGCGCCGCGTGACAATCGTCGACGATCGTGTGCGACCCGCGAAGGCTCTGCAGGAAGCAGCACCACCACACCGCACACGTGATAACAATGCAGCTCGGTACCAATGCGAAGAAGAGCACCGCCGCGGCCGTCATTGTCGTCCCGTTTCCACCGCCTTCCATCGTCATCCCCTCTGGAAAAGAGGAAGCACGAAAGAACAGAGATGAGACCACGGGTTTCTCAGAAACGTCCAGCGACCAGTCTCTGGCATGATTGAAAGCTATCACAGGGTACCTACCCACCATCACGCAGCCGAGGAGTATACGAATTCCACTTGCCGCAGCATGACTCGTGTATTACGCGACTAGGGTGGCGACTGCAGTGGCGTCTCCATTGTCGTAGCCCATGAACGTCACGGGGAAGCGCACGACGACAGGCTTGCATCCGCGCGCGTCGCACTCGACCACGATCTCGTACGTGACGCGAAAGTCCCGGAACGTCTCGGTCGGGTGGAACGGCAGCGTCTGGCGCTTGCCCTCGCGCTGCGGCGCCGAGGACTCGTCGACGGGCACTTGCAGCACGAACTCGGCCGTGTCGCGTAGTAGCATCCGATCAAAGCGCGTGGTACACAGCGTGGCCTTTGTGCCGTCGTGGACACGGAGCTTCTTGTTGCTCGTCTTGATGATGCGGCACAACGACAGCGTGACGTGGCGCAGCCGCTCGCGTGGCGACAGCGCGAGCCACACGTGGGCCGACAGCCGCATGCCAACGCTGACGACGTCGGTGGGCACCGCCACGCGGAGTGCGCACGAGCCCTCCTTGGTCAAGCACGCATAGCGGAAGGTGCGTGTCGCCGAGGCCTCGCGGGGCTCACCCATGGGGTGCACGGCCGGGAACGCTGCGATACTGAACGGAATGTCTTGGCAAATCAACCTCGGTGACACGTCGCGCACGATCAGCTGGCACTTGAGCGTGTATGCGATCGTGACGCGCAGGTCAGAGAAGTTGTGGTTGCCCGGTGTGTCGGAGAGGAAGTGCGCGTCCTTTGTGGGCGGCAGCTCGAGCGGCACGGGAATCACAAAGGGCACGGCGATGTCGCCCGCTGCGAGCGGGCCTCGGCCTAGCTGGATCTACACGATGCACAGCGCCACGACAAAGCCCAGGTGAGACCGTGCGAGCCGGCGAGGGAGGCAGCGAAGAGACTCGACACGTACGCGCTGGCTCACGACCAAGTGGTTCGTGCTTTGCCGGACCTTATCGCCGTCACTGTCCTTGTGGACGGCATTGACCGCCTCGTGCCCGACGAGGGTGATCGACATGTCTGTCGGCCACACACACACACACAGAGCAAGCGCCATCAGAAGCGGCATGGTGGTGAGGTATTTTGTCTGTTGGCGTACCTGTCTCCTCGAAGGAGCGGTTGAGGTGGAGCATCACGACGCCCGTGATGTACTCGCCCGGCAGACACCACGCGCGCTCGGGCATGATGTCGAGCGAGCCATAGTCGAGCGGGCGGTAGATGGTGATCATGGCGGCGGAGACGCCCCCGTGGCGAGATGCCAAGTGAGACTGTGACTTGAGAGGATGTCGAAACGTGATTTGGTGGGTTCTCCCAGAGTGTTGGTCTACGCTGCTGACCATAACTGGAAAGATTCGCCATAATGTGATTAAAACTCGGTAGATTCGCTGTCATGTAGTACCAGACCTGTAGTAGATATATGCTCACATTATGACAAATATGGGTACACCGGGGGAAGGGGGTGATGTCTTTTGGGTGCGAGTGTGTGGGGACTTCGGACTCCAGAGTGTCAAGTCCCCCGACCCCACTCGTCGTCGCCATGGGGCTCCGCCATAGCTCCGCTGCGTGGGGCTCGCTGGCCATCTCGCCCGAGCAGCGCGGCGGGTCCTGTCCGGGCGAGCGCGTCACGGGCGCCGTGGTGCTGCGCCTCGAGCGCGCCTTGGAACACGCCGGTGGGGGATCTACGCTTTTCTCTGGATTCGCCACCCACAGACATGAGGGGAGGGAACTGACGCTCTGGGCTGTGGGTCCGTGTGCGCAGAGCTCGAGATCGCGCTCGTCGGAACCGAGCGGCTAGGCGCGATCTTCATCGACAGCGAAGGCCACGAGAAGCGCACCAACGAAAAGCGCACCCTCATCGACTCGCCAGTGAGGGAGAATCGGTTGGCCCGCGCGTCTCCGTCGGCCGCTAACACTTCTTGAGTGTGTGTGGCTGTGTGTGTAGGTCGTGCTCTATCACGGCGCGCTCGCGGCCGGCGACCTGGCCTTGCCCTTCTCGGTGCCGGTGCCGACGGACCTGCCGCCAACCACGGCCACCGACTTTTTCGCCGAGGACGACGACCGCGAACAGTCCTCCATGGTGCGCGTCAACATTTTCTACTCGCTCCGGGCCACGCTGACTGCGCGCGACAAGCACGTCGAGCCGCTGGTCGAGACGATCAAGTGGCGCGTCGAGGCCTGGCCCAGTGCCGTGCCCGTGGGGGAACCGCGCGAGGCCATGACGTCGCGTGTCTTGAACTTCGGGTACTTCACCAAATCAGGCATATGTGCGCTACGCATGGCGATACCCAGCGACGTCATCTGCATCGGTACACGCGTGGCGGCGCATGTGTGGCTCACGCTGACGCCACCAAAGAGCCTAACCGAGGTGCGCCTCTCGCTGCGGCGGCGCATCGTCGCGCGCAACGCCCAGCTGAAGCCCCACGAAAGGCTGGGAGTCGACCTGTGCGCCATGCGAGCCACACGCGCGCAGCTGGGCAATGCGACCGAGTTTGTGCTGCATCTCAACATCGACAAGACATCGGCGCCGCCGCGTGACCGCGCCACACAGCCGCTTCGGCTACTTCCGTCCGAGTCGTTTCGAGACTTTGGTGTCGCGTACGAGCTCGTGGTCGAGTGCGAGGCCCAACGGGTGGTGACTTCCGTGCGGATCCCCGTGACACTTGTATGCGAGGCAGCAGCAGCTACGGTCGCCTGAAAATTGGGGGCGTCATCGATGGTTCGATCCCTTCCATGACAGCCTTCTGAAACGGCGAAAACACAGCCTGCCAAGAGAGTCATGCACCATAGCCAATCCTGGTTTATTTTCCGAGCAAAACGCAACTACAAAGAAAGCTTCACAATGTATTTGTCGAGCAGTAGGTACCGATAGACTGTCTATCTTACAGCGCGAGGCACTCGAACCACTTGACCGGCTTCTGCTCGTTGTTAAACCAGGCGTCGCCGTGCTTGAACGTCGTGTCGGCGTGGTTGAGCTTGGCGCGGTAAAACGGGCTCGACCAGTCCGTGGCGAACGATGTCGGCGACAGGTTACCGATGCAGCTCTGGAACTCGACCTATGTATGGCACACAGAAGCAAAACATTAACACACAAGTCAGCTCTCGTCCACGGTAATACCAAAGCTGTAAGCGACACGTACCACGCCGTCGTTCTCCTTGGACTTGTGCGGAAGGATCGTGCCGCCGAGAAAGAGACCGACCGCATCGAGCGACGGGAGGCCGTTGTACGAGTACCCACACACGCCAGCGGAGACGCGTTTTTGATGGACAAGCTGGGCGGCGACGTACTGGGCATTGTGCTCAGCCGATGAAAAGTTTCCACCTTCGTAGGTCAATGCCTGGCGTGCGAGGCTCTGCGGACACTGACCGAAGAGCGCGACGACGGCTTCGACGACCTCATGTGCGAAATATTCACCGTCGCAGATCTGCTGCTGGAAGTCCGAGCCCATAGAACCCTTGAACGGACCGCTGAGCGCGACCCACGACGACGACGCTCCAAGCTTGCACTTGCCCGAGGCCTCCGCGTGCGCGATCATGAGGTTGCCCATCGAGTGGGCCACGACGATCGTGTCCTCGATCGTGCCCGAGGCCTTGTCACTCGTCGGGCTCATCGACAGCGCGTACCCGCAGGCCTTGTCGACCAGCGAGGCGTTGTTCCAGCCGTAGTCGACCGTGTTGAGCACGGCGAACTTGACCGACGAGCAGCACGGCGCGTGCTTTTTGATGTCGCCGAAAAAATCGTAGTCGTCCAACAATCCGCCATCGGCCTTGATGTCCATGCCGTGGAAGAAGATACACGGGCGGGGCTTGGTCTTGCAGCCGCAGGTCGCGGCCTGGAGCGCGAGCGTGCGTTCTTGGCCAGCTGGCGCGAGCACACGCGAGACGGCGTCACGGGTCGCGAGCTGGAGCAGCGACGACAGCGACGTGGCCGTCGACAAACGGCGCGTCGATGCTGGGACCGTGGCGGCCGAGGGCGTCGGCGTCACGGACGCGGGCTTGGCGATCGTGACGTGGACTGGCGTCGCGCGGATCTCGACGTCAAAGTCCTCGCCGACGACGCGCACGCCTTGCGACGCCCCGCCGTCGACCGTCAGCGCACACAGCACAAAGTCCATGCCACTAAATCGCGCGTGGAAGAGCTGTGCGTCGGCCGCGCAACCGATGGTCTGCGTGGTCTCGACCTTGTCGATCGGCGTGGCAGACTCAAAGGCCTCGAGCAGCTCGTGGACGGGCGGCAGCGCCGACGAGGGCAACGCAAACGACGTGGATTCCGAGCCCGTCGACTTGGTGTAGTACGTGACGCCGTCCACGAGCTGGTACGTGTGGGTCGCCCCGCCCTCCACAAACGACACGATGCCGTTGAACTCGAACACGTCGCTGCGCACGGCCGCTTCGCGCAGGACAGCGAGCACCGTGAAGTCGCTCTGGCCGTGGATTTTCATCGTGTCGCGCTTGGCGTGGAAACGCAGCGCCAGCGTGTCCGCCGTGTCGAGCGTCTGGAGCGCGCGGTGGTGCGCGACCCGCGCGGCCGCGTGGCGTGGCAAGTCGGTGGCATGGAAGAGTCCGAACAACGCCAGCAGCGCGGCCGAGGCCAGCACTCCCACGAGCGTGAGTCGTGAACGCATGCTTGAGGACGGCATGGCTGGGGGAGGAGGCGAATTGAGATGTGGCCTGAGGGGGGAGCTCACGGACCGTCCGATGCTGGACGCTGGATGGTGGCCGTCCTGGCCTCTGCCGTGATGGCTGCTCGCTTGATGCCAGGACGGCGTTACACCGCAACGCAGCCACGCCCGTGGCCATTCTATGGGATCACCGTCGTCAAGGATCCTTTGGTGATCCCACCGGACAAACACTGCTTGAGTATAGATTTATAGAGGTGTTTGATTGCGGTGAATGTTGAGAATCAGATCCGCTAGAAGGATGGGGAATGTGGTTTGGAAGGTGACTCTGCTTTTGGGGTTGGCATCATCGCATCAACGGAGACCGTCGTAGAAAGGGCACGGTTTTGAAGCAGTCCAGGGTGTCTCGAAGGTCTCTCGCTGAGTGACGCCCAGCGAGCACCGATGAGCGCGGGGTCCCGTAATCGGCGGCGCTCGTAATACATGACGAGAGACGCCAACGGTGTGCTTGTGTGACGCCTCGCCGAGGAGACCCCGATGGAGAACGAAGACGAACGACGTTCCAAGAATTGGAACCCAGTTTCTATGGAACACACACAACGATAGACTTGTACGTGTGTGTGTAGAAGCCCAAAAGACAAAAGGCGCGTCAGAAAAATCCTTGGCGAGGAGCCGGTAGTAATCAGGCTCACCGGGAGATGCGCGTGAGAGCACTGGCATTGGTTTCCTCCCATAATGCATAACTAGGTTTGGTTGAGAATCACGTTGACTGACACAATACATTAAATACTCCATAAATCCATATACATGTATATAAGATGATATGATTTTATACGAAAACGAGAGGCGATCGTCGGAATTTTGTCCATCAGCACCAATGCCAAATGATTCCCATCTCCACCCATGGCTGGCACCGCGGAGGAGCTTCAGTTTCCTACGGCTCTTCAAGATCTGGACTTCGAGTCAGCAGTCGGAGCCGTGGACACTCGAAGCGAACGACGGCCCTGAAGCCCGTTTGCTTTCTTGTGGACGGAGTGTCGCCACGCTACGAGACTCTCCTCGGCCGATACGCCTGTTGGTCGCGATGGCGCCGTAGTTCGTCGAAGCGGCTCGATAGTCTTGAGACACGGAGTTTGATTGTTTGACCGGGACTCGTCGACGGAGAAAAGGCGGACTCGCGGTGCAGACGGCGCTTGTGCTGTTCGAGACGGCCGTCGGCTGACGTTGTCATCCTCTTGATTCAAGGACACGCTCTCTCGTTGCTCAACCTGCCGCAAGATGGCCACGGCACTCTCGCGTGTCATCTGCTTGAGCTCACTCGTGTCGAGGCGCAGCTTCCAGTATGCTCGGGTCAGTCCAGGAAAGTCCCCATCCCGCAAGCGACCTAGAAGTTGGCCGTCGAACGACCACATCTGAGCAGTTCCGAGGTCGTCGACGCTGACGACGAGCATGTGCTTGTTCGCGTTCGGCTGCATCAGGATATCGATATTCTGGACGTGCACGAAACGGACGCCAACACCGCTGCGCTGCGTTGTTGGCCACCGATTCACTTTCTGCAAAAGGGTGGCGGGGAGACCGTCAGCGTTCTTCTCGTCCGTTGCAGGGAGCGCGGATTGTGGAGAAGCAACCAACTTTGACCGTCGGTGTTTTCTCATGTCCTCGACGCGCCGAAGCAGTGGTTTGAGATCAAGCAACTGGATGTGCCCTGCTTCGTCGCCCAAACACAAGAGCTTCTTGTCATCTTCCTCGCTGAAAAACCACTCGACGGCGCGGATCACGACAGCAGCGTTCGACACACTCATTCTGCCGTCGGGGCTCCTTGGTGCGGGCTTTGGCTCTGTTAAGAAGGTGCTGGCGCGTGACCTGAACTCCATTCCTGTTGTGTGCGCGTGTGAGTATCGAAGGATACACCCGTTTGGTTGCGTTGTCAGCGGAGGCATCGTCGCACTCGACCAAATTGAGAGCCGAGGCGAATTCTCTTCCACGCAGAGAAAGTACGGTAGTGGATTCAGATACCGAAGGATCGCGATTGATGCAAGCTTGCGTCTGTTGGAGCTCCCTGTTGGCTGCTGGTTGGAATGTTCGCAAACAGCAACTTGCCCTTCGCCAATAACAACGCCATTCTTCAGGTTCCACACACAAAAGTCGGCGTCAGTCGAAGACGCGGTCACAAGGCTGGCGAGCTTAGGATGGGCATCAAATTTTGACACGCCAGATAATGTCCTGCCTTCGCTGATTGCCGTCGACAATGTGTCTCTCACTGTTTCCATGAACATGGCAAAGGTCAAGGTTTTTCCATCTTGCAAGCTGTTTGCCTCGGGTGAGGAAGGTCGAGACGAAGACGATGGGAATGCTGTCTCTAGCACACGAGGTAGGCTAGAGAGCGTGATTTTACCCGTTCGGTGTGGATCAGCTCGCGCAAATGCCTCGGTTAGTCGCTCAATCTCGTTGCCAATGAAATAGGATCGTAGAGCAAGGGGTACCGAATATACATCAGACAGAGAGAGCGATTCCGGTTGATCGGTCGATGGCCCGATCGGATAGACGCTTCGAACACTTTGAATCCCTCGCATATGGTTCAGTACGTACTTGGCTTCTAGCGTCTCCCAGTGGCTGACGATGATGTTGCCATCATTTCCGCTCGTGAGCACGAGACGGTCGGCTTCAAGGACCCTGATCGAGCTGATTTCAACACCGTCCCGGTGGACACGCTTGCACACCACGATCGTAGAGCTAGGCAGCATAAGACGCGCTACGCTCCCATCTTCACAACCCACAAAACACGAATAGCCATCTTCCACAACTGCGACACTCGTCACCTCTACTCCGACAGGGATGGGGATCGCGCGGTCTCGAGCACCGGTTGTAGGTTCCCAACAGATTATGTGCCACGGAGTTATCGCGATGAACGATCGTGACGGTGTGTTGAATCCCACATAGATGGGCTTGTTGGCTTCTTCTTTCTCCACTTCATCATCCAAGTCGTGGGTTGCGACGTCATTGACCCCCGTAGATGGTGTCACAGATTCAAACTGCTCCTTTCGCATCGGATCCAGGAAAAAGATGCTTGAGTGCGAGATTGCGATTCGTTGATGTGAGTCGATGTAGCACATCGCTGTCATCGAACGACTCGATGCTGGGTTGTGATCTTTCACGTATAGCTCCTTGACTATTGTTTGGGCGGCAGCAAACTTGCGAAGGTCCCAAACCTTCATAACTCCACTGGAATCTGCCGTGATGACTTCAGGTGAGTCAGGTCGCACGTGGAGGCCGATTAATTGGTGTCGATGCCCTGGAAGACTACCAACTTTTTGCTCGAGATGCGGGTTCCATACCTGGAGCTTGTGATCAATACCACCGCTCACCAGATATTTGTTCTCGGCGCAATACTTGATCGTCGATACGCCTTTCGTGTGACCGCTCATTGTGTGGACGACCTTACCAGCACCAACATCGAGCATGTAGATCTTACCGTCCATCGACGCACAAGCGAGTAGAGTGCTTGCAGGAAGTAGCTCAATATCTGTAATCGAAGCTGACTCACCAGGTATACGGTCACCCAAAAATGCATGGCGATGAGTCAGAGACGACACATCCCACGCATTCACCTCTCCTCGTGAGCTTGCCGAGTACAATATACCGCTTGGAGCCGTCGCGGGAAACTGGATTGCCAAAGCTGTCTGAAAGTCCTTCGTGGGAATTTGCTGTTCATACAGCTCAGTAAATTTCATTTTCCATGAACACAGTGCAGGCTAATTTGTACAAAACTGTACCTGTCGGACTTGCAGACTGTCCACATCATAGAATGACAGGACGGGTGAAGTCGAGGCCGTGATGATATATCGACCGTGTGGAGTGTACACAGCATCGACCACCGGTCCATGAGGGATCTTTTGGGGACGAGCCGTACGAATCCGGTGCGACGACGGATCATAGAGCTGGAACCCTCTACCCCTTGTATCGTGGACGAGCATTTGGTTGGCAACAGGTAGATAGATCTGTAACGCGTTCGAGCACCATAGTTAGTGTCATTCCGTTGAGGCTAGTGAAAAGGTTTAACGTACCATGCCCTGAACTTCCGCGACGAAATTCAAAGGCACTGGAGTCGCGTCAGCTTGATACTTCAAACATGACCGCGGTAAGCAGATAGGCTCACTCACAATAAGCAGGAAAACAAACCTTATTGATCGCTGTATCCTCCAGGGCCGAGGCCACATCTACAGTCAATGCGTTAGTGGGATTTGTACAGCGTATGTGCTACAGTGCACAAAGTACCTGTTGCTTGTGCAATGAATGCACTGAAATCACTCCAAGTGACAGCGCCTCGTCCGTGCAAATCAATCCGTTTGAACAGTTCACTAAGTTGACCTGCCATTCCTACCTGGGTCATGGCGAAAAGGATTAGACAGCCAGCATCGAAGTATCTAGATACGATTCATGCGCTCACCCGATGTTCGTTTTCTTCCCTCTCGACCTTCAAGCTCGCCATCATCTCTGTTACAAACTCCTCCTCGTCCATATTTTTGAGCTGCTGGAAAGCCTCATAGATTGCTTCCATTCCATCACAATCTGGATACACGGATACACAACGGCCATCAGGTTCACAAAAACCCTTCACTACTCTTGTCGCGTACGTACCTAATCGAAGAACGAGCGAGGCATGGTCTTTGACGTTGTGGGCTCCAGAGAGGTCCGGCACCTCTTTCGCACGAACGGATTGGAGGCGGCCTCGCGCACTTGGGAAAGGGCGATCGAGCGCATACCCGCTCGAAGATGGCATGTTTGTCCGGGCCGTATGAAGCCGTGCTCTCTGCTCCCGAACATCTCGCGAGATGTAACTTTCTTGGATCTTGGGAAAGTAGCTTGAGGTAGTACCCGAGCAAGAGCCATGCTGATCCGAGGTGACTTGCCGTCGTGACTGGTGCGTGGCGACCGTCGATGGCCGGTCCCAGCTTCCGATCAAAACTCGACGACGTCCGAACTCTCCTGGTAGCTAAGAACGAGATCTGTCAAAGTTGATTCCCTCAAGTGCACGATTAATGTGGTATCACACTTCATCTGGTTGCTGAATTCGTCGTTCATCTCTGACTCCTCGCGTTGCAGACTCGAGAGCGAGCCGTGAAGCTTCAGACTTGCGACGCCTTAAGTCTCCATCGATCTCCATTGCATTGTGCTCATTGATATCCGCTCGTTTCATTCTTTCCTTCAGTGCTATGGTCGGAAGCGACGCCGACGTTTCATGTGTGCTCAATCTCCAAATTTGAGTTAAAAAAAATCATCGTCAATAGACTTCAGCGGACACGCAGAGAGCCAAGTTGCATCTATTCGTCTCGGATAACCCTGTGCAACGTCGCGGAATCCAGGACGTCGTCCACAGTGCGCTTCAACTCGTCCCGTGGGAAGAACTCTAGTTCAAACTCTTCGAAGGCCTTGACGTAGTTGCACTCTTTGTAACCCAGACTACATAGAACAACGTTCCATCAGTTTAACAACACCTTCCATACGCATGGCCGTGTTTTTCGTACGAATCGAAAAGCGTGAGCGAGGCCTTGTTGGTCTCATGGATCTTGCAGTAAAACCGCGTCACTTTAAGCTCTTTCGTCGCTGATAACAAAAGTCACACATGTCAGTTGCGAGCCGATGGAGCTCGCGTCGCTCTAACACGCACCGTAGGCCATCATGAGCTGTAGAGCCTCGCGCGCAAAGCCTTTGCGGCGGTACTTGGCCTCCGCAATCATGATCTCGATCTCGCAGTTGGTCTCGTCCTCGTCGTCGTTGAAAAACAGGTTCACGTCGCCCGCCATGCCTGCTCAGAACCAAGACACAGCGTCCAGTCAGAAGATTCCGTGGTATTCCACATCATTTCTGGCTCACTCGGACGTACGTGCAATGGCGTCGTCACCCACAAACGACGTCTCGGTGTCGTCGCTTCCCTTCTCCAAGACAATGAACGTACACTCTGCGGCCAAAGCAATCCCCGATTACCACAACTGTGTCGATGTCTCCCTGTAGCTTCCAACCGTACTCGTGGGGTCGTTGCGCCACGTTTGCTGCATCGCAAACTCCTCGTCCATGGTCAGCGGCTCGGACGCCGTCGTCTCTGCAGCGCCCACCACACACACACACACACATCCGATCGCCATACCACGTTAGATCTCCCCAGTCTCCATGTCACCCGGGTCACCGCGCCTCCCAACGCGACGAAGGGAGCCTCCCACTTGCCTTGGAGCCACGGGTCGGTCATCCACTGGTGGTACTTGGGCACGTGTTCGCGCTCATAGGGCACGAGCGTGACGCTGCGGCCGACCTACAGACGACGCGTCAGCGTCGTCATCATAAACAAAAAAAAAAGCGATCGCCACGCACGATCACGAGGTTGGCGTTGTCCAGCATGTTGCCCTTTTGGGGTTTTCCGATGGCGCGAGGGCAATGGGCGGCTCTGTCGGCGCTCTCATTGGCTGAAATTCTACAAGTACCACCAGACCTAATATCGACGTTTTCCCAAAAGTAATATCGACACCCCCACCCTGAACTTCCCTTTCCTGTCCCCACCAAAATGGCGTCACCACGGCCCGCCACGCGCCGCGACGCCGCGCTGCTGCTGGTCGTTGAGGGGCGATGGCTACAGGTGCGGAGTGCGCGTCTAACCATCCAGTTCTATCGCTGTCAAGAGGGGAGAGGAGAAGGAGCGTCTAACCCCCAAAACGCTCTGTGGAATGGGCAGGTCGACGGCGTGGCCAAGCTCGCACATACGTCGACCGAGCTGCGCGCGTTTGTCCGTCGCCACCGGCTGCGATGGCGCGCGCTCGTGCTCCACGGGGTACCGTCGGAGCTGAGACTTCGGTACGGTCAACACGCAGTTTTTTTTGGTCGAGTCGTTGGTGTGGATGCAGATGTTGAAGCCCGTTCTGTGGATGTTGGTCCAGGTGTTGGCTGCAAGAAGCTGGCGTGGCCGAGCTCCTGGCGAATTCAGCGTCGTCGATGGAGGACGACGGGGACGGCGAGGCGGCGTCGTTTTTCCTTTCGGTATGTGCCTGTCGGATCGGTTCGTTTCGGTTAGGGGATGCTCGTAAGTGACACCGACTCGCTTGTGCGGTGTACTAGCTGCTCGAGATTGCAAGTGAGCAAGAGGCCACGTCGTTGGCGTCCACGGGTATCGAAGGTGCGATGGCGACCGTCTTTGTTCACACTGCCAACTCCCCCATGGAGTGTACTGATGGTTGGTCGGTGGGCGTCGCAGGCGAGATCAGTCGCGATGTCGACCGAACGTTCCCAATGCACAAGTTCTTTGCCAACAGCCAAGGTGGGAAGACAGTGCGAACCATCCCACCCCATCACACGCATCTCATGGGTGTCAAACTACAGGCGACGGCCAGCGGCAGCTTGCGAATGTACTCAAGGCCGTGTCGCTCCACGCACCTGACATCGGATATTGCCAGGTGCGAGCCCACGAGTCGCGATTGGACCGAGGATTGTATTACAATCGACTGATCATGAAGTTCGTATTTGGCAGGGTATGAACTACGTCGCAGCTGCAATGCTGATGCGCTTCCAAGGCGAGCAGGCTGTTCTCAGCCAGCACAGGATGGGACCGCAGGAGGTCTCATTCTGGCTTGTGGTGGCGCTAATTCGACGGTTCGGCATGGACGATTTGTGGCGCAACAAGATGCCTGGCCTCTCGCGGTGTATCCACTTGTACCAGCAGCTTCTACGTCGCCACTTTTACGATCTCCATGTGCACTTGAGGAACATTGGAATGCATCCTAGTCTTCTCGTCACCCAGGTACGGCACAGTTTGGTTTATCTACTTCTACGAGTCTGAACCCTGCCACATCGACATTTGGTCTAGTGGTTTGCCACGCTGTTTGCGCGTGTACTGTCCCTCGATGTACTCGTCCGAGTGTGGGATCTGGTGCTAGTGGACGGATGGAAAATGGTATACCGTGTCGCACTCGCCATCACAGCGCACGTGCGACCGCATATCATCAACTTGGTGCGAAGTAGCAGAATCACTTGGATCGTTGAGCATACACAGTACTGACGATCTCCGTTCCCAATTGGCCAGGATATGGAAGCCTGCAGCGAATATTTCCGCAAGCACCCGCGTCTGAACCTAGATGCGCTCTCAGCAGAAAAGCTCATATCGGATGCTATGTCGTACAAGATCACACGCAAGATGCTGAACCAACTAGACGAAGAAAGGAACCTCGAGGTGAGCGAATTTACTCTTTCAGACTCGCGAATCCGATACCTAACGCTTGTTTCATCCGTAGTATCTCCGACTCCGATTACAAAAGGCGCCACTTTCGCACGAGCACTCGATCCTGTTTCCCATGCTCGAAGAAGACGGTACCCTCAAGCAAAAGGAATCGCTCAACTTCATCCGCACGCGACTCCAGCAGTTTGACGCCGACACGGCCGTGGACATGAACGTACTTCGCCGCAAAATCGAATCCGTCGACCGCACGAACGCCCAGGCGACATCCGTTCTCACCCAAAAATCATATGCACTGAGCGAAGTCACGTTCAGCTTTGCGGAGCGCTCCTCTGTGCGTCGTAAGGCGCGCAAACGGTTCGATAAGTTGCTGGCACAAGCCATCAGTGAGGCCTCGTCACCACGATCCTCGGCAATCTCCAAGGCACGTGCGCGCGTGGACTCATTCCGGCTCTTGGCGATCCCCTCGGCGGCACTTGGGTACATGCAGCAAAGCCTGGCCGGTTGTTTCGAGCGCGCCGCTCGCATCCCCGCGGCGGTCGTGTCCCGTCAAGACTCGTCGTCGTCGCTTGGAGGCCGATCTCCGTCATCCATGTCGACGAGCTCTGCGCAAGAGGACGATCTCGAGGACGACGAGGAAACAAGACGAAACCTCGCGAATCTGGAGCTGCTGGTGCCACACCACGCTCCAAAGCTCCACGCACTGTATCGCAAACTGACGGTCGCTGAGCGCGAGTTCCGGCGCGTCCAGCACCGATACGAAGTGCTCCAGCGCGAGACGCAGCTCGCGCAAGTCGAACTCGAAGAGGCGCAGCAGTTTAAAGACCGGCTCGCCGACCAAATGCTTCAGCTGATGCTCGAGACGGAGCGCCAGAAGAACGCCACGATGCAGCAACTGTTTGCACAGGTTGATGAGGCTCAACCGACATCAACTACCGGTACTGCTACAACAGCGTCGCCCACTGAGACCAAAGAGGAGCAAGTCGAGCGCGCAAAGGATGGGGAGGGGATCTAATTTATCAAACTAATCTGTCGAGAAGAGGTTCGCGCTGGGGAGAGAAGGAGGATTTGACCCCTCCATCTTCAACCTCACGCAATGGGCCTCCTTGAACACGAACAAACTAAGCTACGGAGCACTACGTTAGTGGGTGATGGAGGGCGCGAGAAGAGGCCAGGCGAGGCGCGGCTAGCAACAACACAAAACTGGGGGACCGTCTTCTGGACCGACGGAAATGGACACACTCTGGTCCACGTTTCCCCACCACCGCCTTGGTCTGGATCTCGCGCTATGTGGCGCGCGCTTAGTTGTCGTAGTCGGCGGCCTCATCGTCGTTGGGCTGCGAGATGAACGACGAGTAGGCCGGCGCGGGCGGCGCCATGCCCGGGCCCCACGCAGGGTTGCCAAACGACTTGGGCGACGACGGCGCGGCGTCCACGCCGCCAAGCGTCGGGAACGCGTTCGTGTCCACGGCGTTGAACTTCTTGTTCGCCTTCTTCTTGGGCGAGGACTTGGCGGCCGGCGCGGCCGACGGCGAGGCCGGGGCCTCCGCGGCGACCGGCTCGGCCTTCTTCGGGCGCTCGGTCTGCGCGGTGTACCACTCCTTCTTCTCCTTGATGGCCTTGAGCGAGTCGCTCAGCGCGCCGACCGTCGACGGCGGCACGAGACCGATCGAGCTGTACGCGTCGAGCTGGGCCATCTGGAGCGAGAGCTTGGCGTCGCGCTTGACCTTCTTGGTCTCCTTCTTGCCGCTCTTCTTGCCCTTCTTGCCGCCGCCAAAGCTCATAAACTCCTCGTCCTTGCGCTGGAGCGGCTGGAGACCGTCGAGCGTCGCGGGCGCGGCCGACTTGGCGGCGTCCTCGGTCTGCTGGTCAGCCTCCTCCTTGAGCTCCTTGGCGTACGTCTTCTCGAGGAACGCGACAAGCGCATCGCACAGGTCCTGCTCGTCCTGGTACGGGTGGATCTTGGCCATCTCCTTCTCGTACTCCGAGAGCTTGGCCTCGTACTCGAGGCGGCGGCGCTCGTCCTCCTTCTTGCGCTCGAGCTCCTTCTTCTTGCGAACGAGGCGGATGTTCTCGTAGTACTTGTCGTTGGCGGCCTTGAAGTCGGCGCGGAGCTGCTTGAGCTTGGTGAACTCGGCGTCGAGCTGCTCCTTGATCTCCTTGCGCTCCTTGGCGAGCGCCGGGAACTTGTCCTGCTTCTTCTCCTCGTCGTTGAGCTTGTAGAGCTCGTCGAGCTTGAGCTTCTGGGCCGTGAGCTTCTCCTGGATCGCGTCGATCTCGGCGTTCTTCTTGGCCTGGAGCGCGCGGATCTCCTTGATCGACTCGTTGGCCTTCTCGACCTCGCTCTTGTCGTCCGGGATCGTGCGCACCTGGAGCTTTTGCGCCTGGAGCGCTTCAATGTCCTTGACGAGGCGCTTCTCCTCGTTGAGCGTCATGGAGCGGGTCTCCTGCTGGTGGCGCAGCGACTGGATCTCCTTCTCAAACTCCTCCTCGGTCTGGAAGCGCAGGTTCGCGCGGAGGCTCTTCTGGGTCTTGATCGTCGAGTCCTTCTTGTCGAGCGTCGACTTGACCTTGGCCGTGAGGTGGTTGCGCTGCTGGATGAGGTTGTCCTTGGCAGCGCGGAGCTCCGCGAACACGGCCTTGGCGGCCTGGATCTGCTCGCCGTAGCCGCCGCGGCCCGTCTTGAGCGCGTCCATCTCGGCGCGCACGACGGCCGTGCGCTCCTGGAGCTTCTTGATCGTCGCGTCGATCTTGGCGAGCGCGGCGTCGTGGGCCGCCTTGTCGGGCTTGGGGAGGCGCTCGATGACGTCCGGGATCTCGATTTCGTCGATCTCGACGGCCGGCGCCGCGGCGGGCGCGGCCTTGGGGCTTCCAGCGGCGCTCATGGGGTCGTGTCCTTGGAGAGAGGGAGAGGGAGAGAGAGAGAGAGAGTGGTGGAGGGAGGGAGGAACGGAAGGGCCGCTTTTTTGGAGGCAACTCGGAGGGACCGCCCCACACACCCACACTCGAGGGGGGGGAACACGCGTGTCATCGGATCCCTGTCGAAACCGATTGCGGTCCACGTGGCACACACGCCGCCGGATCGGCTCGGACAGGGTTAGATCTTTGATGTGGGACACCTTATGTCATCACATCCCACAATAATGTGGTAAACATACCTAATTGGGGAGCATACCCACTCGTACCCACGGACCTCGTAACCAGCACGGTGGTTACGTCGTGGGGCTGTGTTGTACCCATTGCAAAGCACAGATCGCGAGACATGCCAGCGTTGAACGCAGTGCGGTTGTGTGGTTGCCACGTTGAAGGCACATCGTCCACGACACACGGTCACGCCGCCGGTCCGCGCCACCACCGACTCGGTGGTCCAACTTGGACGCATTCCCTTGGAGGCCAAGGGAATGCGACAGGCCTTCACCCACGCCGTCCTCCCTCTCTTCGAAGTTGCCCACACGACAATCCAGCGCGTTCTCTGTGTGGGATTCCGAAACCTTGACAACAGGAAGGAACCATGGTCGAAAGCATCATTGTATACACGCCCATCCGGTGGTGACGCCGAGGCAACAGTTGGAAGATGCGGCGGAGAAGGGAGACAAACGCATGCGGGAGGCACGC
>JAADVT010000257.1:0-35481 GCA_023335895.1 Pythium rishiriense
AAAGTGTGTCCGCGGCGCGCTCGAGAGCGCGGGCCTCCCGCTCTCGCGCCTCGCGGCCATCGGCATCACGAACCAGCGCGAGACGACGCTCGTCTGGGACAAGCACACGGGCAAGCCCCTCTTCAACGCGATCGTGTGGCACGACGCGCGCACGGCCGACATTGTCCACCGCTTCAAGAGCGGCGAAGGCGAGGGCTTTGCCGGCCTGGGCCAGGACCGCTTCCGCGCCGTTACGGGGCTCCCCATCTCGACCTACTTCTCGGCCAGCAAGCTCATCTGGCTCCTCGAGAACGTCCCCGGGCTCCGCGAAAAGGCCGAAAAGGGCGACGCGCTCTTTGGCAACATGGACACGTGGCTCATCTGGAAGCTCAGCGGCGGCACCCAGGGCGGCATCCACGTCACGGACGTGACCAACGCCTCGCGCACCAACCTCATGTCGCTCGAGACGCTCCAGTGGGACGACGCCATCCTCAAGTGCCTCAACATCCCCAAGGCCATGCTCCCGCAGATCCGCTCGTCGTCCGAGGTGTACGCGCACGGCGCCGCCGGCACCTCGATCGAGGGCATCCCGATCGCCGGTGACCTCGGCGACCAGCAGGCCGCGCTCTTCGGCCAGACGTGCTTCTCGCCGGGCGAGGCCAAGAACACGTACGGCACGGGCTGCTTCTTCATGATGAACACGGGCACCACACCGACGCCGTCGACCAAGGGCCTGCTCACGACGCTCGGCTACAAGATCGGCGACCAGCCGGCCGTGTACGCGCTCGAGGGCTCGATCTCGTACGCCGGTGCGCTCATCCAGTGGCTCCGCGACAACCTCAAGATGATCGCGTCGGCCCCCGAGGTCGAGGACCTCGCGCGCAAGGTCGCCGACAACGGCGGCGTGTACCTCGTGCCGGCCTTTGGCGGTCTCTTTGCGCCGCACTGGCGCGACGACGCGCGCGGCGTGCTTGTCGGCCTCACGGCCTACGCGACGCGCGAGCACATTGCCCGCGCCGCGCTGGAGAGCACGGCGTTCCAGACCCAGGAGGTCGTGGCCGCCATGGAGGCCGACTCGGGCGTGCACCTCACCAAGCTCAAGGTCGACGGCGGCATGGTCGTGAACCAGCTGCTCATGCAGTTCCAGTCGGACGTGCTCAACGCGCCGGTCGTGCGCCCCGTGGTCGCTGAGACCACGGCGCTTGGCGCTGCCTACGCCGCCGGTCTCGCCGTCGGCTTCTACAAGACCATCGACGAGCTGCGCGCCAACTGGCAGATCTCGGCGACCTGGGAGCCCAACATGGAGACGCACACGCGCCAGAAGCTGCTCAAGCAGTGGAGCAAGGCCGTCGAGCGCACGCTCAACTGGGAGGAGGACAAGAACTGAATCGCCTCGGACGAGAGCGACGCCGAGAGCCGTAGCAAGCTCTGAGCGCCGACTGCAGTCCCTCGTGAACCCCCCACTGCGATCACCGACAGCATGTGGATTGTGTGATGTGTTTCGTTAGTATATGCTCCATTTGCCCTCTTTCCATTGGTATTCAGCCGCGTTTCCACAACCCAACCTTCCAGGGACCGAGGGACTCAACTGTAAAAGCAACCGTGGAGTGAGTCGTGGGCTTAGGTTAACTCCAGCGCTGACAACAGCGCGTTTTACAACGGTGGCACCGCTCGGGTACCAGACTCCTCCAACAACGAGGGTGAAACACCAACAGAACCAGCGACCGCGACTACTGGTGCGATGGTCACTTTACACGAGATGCAGCTCCTGAACCCCACACCACCAGTGATCGACGATGAAGAATGCTGTGACTCCGTTGGACATGGCCTCGAGCATGTCGTCGGTGGCCACGGGTACGATCCTCGCAGTCGCAGGGCCTCGATATGTATTCAACTCGACGCGCCAAGAACAGCTCCATACGCTGGCACAGCCACTTCAAGATCAGGACTTGTCCATCATCGTACAAAGGCGTTCGAGGCCGTTGCAAGCACCGATGAGCTTGCTTCTCACGAACACGCCAAGGGAATGGATGGTATCGTCCACCAAGCCGCCACCAAGAGATATACCGTCGGCAGCTCTTGCGGAAGTGCGGAAGCCTGTTGACTAGTGCCTGTCGCCGAATCCAGATCTACACCAAGTATCACGTTTGCTGCACAAGCTAGTGAGGATGGGAAGGTCTTCAATTCATTTACTCAGTTCGTGACTTCCTGATAGATATGCCGCAATTGTTCTGCGACTACTTCAGCACTTGGTCGATCACCCGGCTCGAATGACAGACACCGCTGCGCCAGCTCACGGATCGAAGTCGGACATGAGTGACTCAACGAAGGCTGCTGACGCTGCGTTGCCACCAACTCGAGCACCACAAAATCCGGCAACTGGTCACCGTTCGCGTTCACCAGCTCCGAGAACGGTAAGCATTGCGTGTCTAGCTCCGTCAAGACCACACCAAACGAGTACATATCACATGCCGTCGAGTAATCACCACCGCCAAGGATGACCTCGGGTGCGACCCAGCGTGACGTGCCGACCCCCGTGGTCATGGAGCCAACTTCGGACTCGACTCGCGATACGCCAAAATCGCCGAGCTTGGCTCGGTGGTCGCTCGTCAGCATGACATTGCGTGACTTGAGATCGCGGTGTACGACTGGTTTGGGCGTGATGGAGTGGATATAGACGAGTGCGTCGGCGATGTCGATGGCGATCTGGAGTTTCTCTGGTGTCCACGAATGGTGCGATGGATCAACCGGCGGTAGAAGCGACAAGTACCGGCAAAGGTCCCCGCCGGGCATGTACTCGAAGAGACCCTGGAGGTCAGACTTGTGGAGGCCTGCGATGGCGATGAATTGGACGATACACGGATGTGAGAGTGACGCTGCGAGTGTGATCTCCGCGATGAAGGCATCGACTTCGTCGCCTGTGACGTTACGTTTGTTGGTTCGTTTGGACGCAAGAAGTCGATTGTCGTGTCCTGTGTCTCGAACGAGATAGACGATGCCATTTCCACCTCCGCCGATGATTCGGACGTCTTGAAGATGTTCGACTGGGATTTCCGGACAGGCAAGGAGCGCACCCCCTATTCCCACAGTCGATGATGTGTCGTCAAAGTCGGTTAACGAGCGATAGGAGTGGTCCTCTCGTTTGGCCACCTTGCAGCTACGTTGACGGCGACGATACATGACAAACGCGAAGATCATGACGACGATCGCGGCCGCACCTGATCCAAATGTCCACGCGAGCGTACTGCTGGAAGCCGGGGAGCTCGATTGGAGCGTCGGAGCCGGCACGGACTCGCTGTTGTCTGATGGCCGCGTGACGTCGCGCAGTCCCATTGCTACGCCTTGAGAGCTACTCTGACTGCCGCTGTCCTCGCCACTCGAGCTAGACGATGCCTCCCTCGACGATCCGGGGTGAACTGACGCTGGACTTGGCACTGTACTTGGTGTTGGCGCCGCCTTCGACGTCGTTCTTGGTGTCTGGGGTGATGTTAGTGTTGGCGTTGTGGCGGGAGTCGATGTGACCGTCGCACTTGGCGGTAGGCTCGTTGACGGATTCATCATGGGGGTAGGCGATACCTCTGGAGATGGAGTATCGGCTGGTTGTGGGGTCCCAACCGGAGTCTTACTTGGCACCGGAGTGAGAACTTCCACCGAAGGCGGCGCCGTTGTTGACGCTTCACCAGGCAGCGGACCGGGCAAGTATACGTACTTGACAGAATCGGAGTCATAAAATGTGATCGGCAGGTACCACGTCGTCGTCAGCGCTACGGGGCACGCTTCCCTGTACGGGTAGACCCAGTTGTTCATCACAGGCGCGTATGCGAGCGGTAAATTACCCGATGGGGTCCAGAGCGTGAACATGGGCTCACACGACCGGATAAACGGCTTGACGTAGAGGCGGCGCATGAGGTTGTCGCACTCATCGACGCCGCACAAGTCGCTAATGTGGCCAGCACTGGCCTCCGTCGGACCCACCGCAAACGAGAAGCCCGACTTGGTCTCACAGGCCGTGACGAGCTCCTGGAGATCGGTCAGAAGCTGCGGCAGGAAGTCGCTCGCGCACGGCTGGTCCGATTCGCGATAGTAGTAGCAGAAGTCGACGATAGGGTACGCGAACTCGGAGAGTTGCCGCCGCTCCAGGTCGGTGCGTGACGGACCGTTCTTGCCGCGCAGCAGACAACCGTTCACGGCCTTGATGCAGTCGTCCTGGCCGCACATCTCGAAGAGCTGCGACCGCGAGGGCGGCTCCCCGAGCCGGAACTCGTAGCCCGAGGCGGCCGCGCACGCCACGGAGGCGGTCGTGTTCACCAGTGAGAACGGCTCGGCGCGTGTCGCGTTCATGGCGAAAGCGGGAATGACAGTATGTAGTGGCGCATACGTTTTTGAGTTACGTTGTAAAACCCGGCCGACTCATACAGCACACTCGCTCGATGGAAAAGTCAACGCGAGATCAAAGAGGAGAGATTCCTGAGCGGTCGTCCAAAACGAATGGCATCTGACGTAGATCAGCCAAGCCTCGGATGAAGAGCCTTATAAGGTCCTGTATAATCGGATACCCGCGTATTTACGCTGGTGTCTGTTGGTTGTAGGACAGAAGAACGAGTGAGAGGATCGGGGTCAGTCATCCGTCCCTGCTGGACCTGGCGAGGTCCAAACGATTGGAGTCTTCAGAATGCATCTACCTGCGTAAGCTTATCATATACCGTGATCCCGTTTGGGTCTCTTGGAATCCCAATGTCCTCGGCTCAATGGCCTTCAGGATCGCGTGTATGGGCGCGGAGGAATCGACATACTCGCAGCCCTTCATATATATGGTGGGAATGCGTGGTCGATCCGCCATCGCATCTCGCTTTACTGTTTGATCCGTCCTCCAGTTCGACAGCTCGCTGGTCAAATATATCACACGTCGGTTCAGCTGCCTTGCACCATCACTCTTCAACGCCCTCGAGTGGGTTCTCATTGCCACTCCGAATGCAGAACGGTCGGAGCCTTCGTGTATGTCGAAGCGTTCACCACCACGCGCGGCGTGCACTGGTACGGGGGCGTAGACTCGATTCTAGCCACGCCTCTTACACCGCGGTCGGGACGCCTCGGAGATCTGTTGGCGACCTCTGGAATCCGATCGAGGGCCACCACTGTCGAAACCGATCAACCAGAATCAGCAGGTCAGTCACCATGCGTACTTTTCCCCACGGTGGGCCATTGCCCGTCTGGCATCCCGGGAAAGAGAGACCTCCCATGCGCGACGCCGCGATCGCGACGGCGCTCGCCGCGCTCGCACTTTTCCCATCGCCGACGCTTGCGGCCGTGGACGACGGGTTTTGTGGTCCCGGCGGACTCACGCAGAACAACGTTCCGAGCGACGACTATGCCGCCTGCGGGCTCAGCGAGAGCGAGCTCTGGGGGTTCAACACGAACCTCTACGTCCAGAAGAAGTGCACGAACGCCGCGTGCCACCGGATCTTTGCGTTCCTCACGTCCACCTACCCGGACGAATGCCTCGTGAGCCGCGGTCAGCCCATCCCGCTCCACGCGAACGTGCTTGAACCGCTCGCCAAGAGCTGCGCGGCGCTCGCAGCGGCAACACCGTCTCCTCCAGCCCCAGCGCCTACTGCAGCCCCTGCGCCGGCACCGACCCCGGGCCCTGCACCAGTGCCGACGCCGGCACCCGTTCAAGCACCCACCGCGACTCCACCGCGAGCCACACAGAGTCCAATTGCACTGACACCCTCATCGTCGTCGCCTGGGTCGACGCTACAAACTCCCACAGGATTATCTCCCCAAACATCTCCATCCCCTGGTGCATCGCAAAGCGCATCGTCGGCATCGACTGCAGAAGGTGCGACAGCAATACCCACAGCAAACTCACAGGCCTCGTCGGACAATAGCCACGCGACAACGGCTGACGATGCGAGTGCGACGACGCCGAGCAAGATTGGAGAGACCTCTACAAACACCACAACCAACATGACGCAAGAGGCTTCGCGCGCTCCCGTATCCACCTCGGTGGATGTCGCCAACTCCAGCGGCTCAAAGTCTTCGTCTACAACGTGGATTGCCGGCTCTATCAGTGCTGCAGTCGTTGTCATAGCTGTGTTGTGTGGGTTCTTCTTCCACAGACGACGACGTGGTAGCGCAGCTAAACAAGCTGCCTCTCACTACTTCACGGAAACTGGCACCGAGCCTACAACAGGTGACATCAACTCGCAAGACACTCTCGGCTTGGAAAGTATCCTGCCACGTGAACACCATGCAGAAATGGATGCGATGCTCCGTGGCGATACCACACTCGAAGCCTGGCGGCTCTTCTCCAAACAGATCCGCGAGAAAAAGTTCCTCGGCAAGGGCAGCCATGCCTTTGTCCACTTAGTCGAGCTCTCGAACGGCACGTTACTTGCGTCCAAGCGGCTTGCACAGGACCAAGCCACACCGAAACACTTGTCGCAACTACTTTCAGAGGTCCACATCGTCTCGACGCTATCACACGGCAGTATCGTGGAGTTCAAGGGAGTCGCATGGACGTCGGCTAGAGACTTCCAAGTGCTGTTCGAATACATGCGTGGCGGGGATCTGCGCGAGTATCTCGATAAGACACCAATCCCTCCGTCCCCTTCCTACTCGGTTTGGACACGAACAAAGCTTCAGATCGTGCTGAGCATCGCCGAAGGACTTGCTTACGCACACTCGTTCACGTCGCCACTCGTCCACCGCGACCTCAAGTCACGGAATATTTTACTAACCGAGGACCGACAAGCCAAGATCAGCGACTTCGGCGTCTCGCGCTTCCAGTCGGAGAACGACACGATGACGACGGGCGTCGGTACGAATCGGTGGTTGGCGCCGGAAGTACTGGTTGGAGGGGGCACCTACAACGAGAAGTGCGATATTTACTCGTTTGGAGTGGTGATGACGGAGTTGGACACACATGCGGTTCCTCTGGAGAAGGAGATTGAGGCGCTACGGTCCTCGACGACCATCTCCACGACGGGTCGGCGTAACAGGTCGGAGTTGTGGGTGCTTCGAGAGATTGCCAACGGTACATTGCGTCCGACCATGTCGTCGTCGGGTCCGTCTGAGATACGTGATTTGGTTCGTCAATGTCTCGCTTTGGATCCAAACAACCGGCCAGTTGCGCTTGAGGTGTCCTACCGACTGCGCAAGCTCTTAGAGAATCGTTGAGTCTACCTTGTCAACTTTTTTGGATGGAGGATCGTCTTCTTGGTTGTGTGGATTAGTTCAGATCAGTAAGATAGGTGTTTTTGTAACTCAAGACGTGAACAAGTTATTCGTCCCAGGTGGAGGACACGGAGTTCTTTGATAGTCCTCGTCTACCTAATTCGCGACATGCCGAATTGAGTGACATGACAACCACTCGAAGGTTTGCATTGTAGTAGCTGCGAGATCTTTGTAATCGTGGTGATGTTACCCTCGCAACTTCTCGGTGCCAGTACAACTTGAAGGTGTTCAGTTTCAGCTACCCCGGCTGACGCACTTGACTCTGCTGTCAGTAGATGTTGTGAGAATAGGGAAGAGATGGGACTCGAAGACACTGCAGTTGTTGGCGATAAGACTACACTCTTCTGCCAGGCCGCAGACCGGGTATCGTATTTCTTTCGTATGAAGTATACATATCACATTCGTTCCTTATCTGGCTACACTTGATGCGCCTACCCTGCTGCGTGTCCTGGGGGTTCCCCAAGCGCTCAGGCGGCTGGTCCCGTTGCACTCTAAATCCAGCCCATACCGCGCGCGTAGCTGAAGACGACGTAGACAGCGTAGAGCACGATCATGATGGCGCCGACAGTGCGGCGCAGACGCCACTTGGAGCAGATCAACAAACTCACGACTGTCACGAGCACGGCGAACAGGATGATAACCGAGATCTCGAGGTCGTCGGTCAGCACCACGACTGGCTCGCTGTACACGAGGTTCGAGAGCAGGAACGGCAAACCGAGCCCAAAGAGGATGTCAAAGACGTTGCTGCCGAGCGCGTTGGATACGGCCATGTCGCCGTGGCCGTCGCGCGCGACGAGCACCGAGCTCATGGCGTCGGGCACCGACGTACCGGCCGCGAGGATCGTGAGCCCCATGAGCGCTGACGGGATGCCGGCGATGCAGCCAAAGCGCGTGGCCCACACGACCGTGTAGTGCGACAGGAATGCGATCCAGACGATCGAAATGATAAATGTCGCGACAAAGCCAGCCGTACCCGAGAAGATCGGGTAGCGGCAGTCCGGGATCGTCAGCCGCGTGGCCAACACGATCGGGCGTGTGAAGAAGAACCACAGCTTCGGCAGCACGCCCGCGGGCATGGTGTACAGCTCCTCAAAGTAGCCACCAAGCTGCTCTTCCTCTTCTTCCCCCTCTACCGGGTCCGCGGGCAGCGAGGTCGCAGCCTTGACGGACGCGGCAGCTGCCGCCGCTTCCACTGTAGGCGCCGCGATCGGACGCAGCGAGCCGCCCACCGAGTGCTTGGTCGCGGTGGAGTCGTCCGAGAGGCTCGAGAGCTGGCTGTTCGCGGCGGACGACGAGCGGCGCGACGACTGGTCGTGCGAGAGCGAGTGGTCGGTCTGGAACATGCGGTACTTGGATCGGTACATCGGGTTGAGCTTGGACTGCGAGGCGAGTCGGTGCGGGTGGTGGTGGCCCGAAGCGGCGGTGTGGGGATGGGCCCCCGTCGAACCCTGGCGCGCAAGCACAGCCGAGCCGTCGCGCTCGACGCGCTCGACGTCGATCGTCCACGCGCGGCGCTCACTGTCGGTCGCCGTCACACCGGTCGCCGTCGTGGCCTTGACGTGCGAATCGACGAGCTTTGCGGCGCGGTCGGCGAGCTCCTCGGCGACAGCCTCTTGCTGCTGCTTGACGAGCTCGAGCTGATCTTCGTCGGGTCGCTTGCAGAACGCCTTGACGACACGCTCGTTCTGGCTCATGTAGAGGATGTAGGCAAAGTACGACGCGACCAGCAAGATGGATTCAGCGACATCCACGCTTCCGTCCCAAATGGAGATCGCGAGTGCGACGATGGCCCAGCAGTACCAGAGCGAGTCACGGAGCATCGGACGCCAGTCAAGCCAGAGCACCTGGCCCGCGAGCAGCGCCGAGAGCGAGATGATGATCAAGATGTTGAAGATCGCCGAGCCGACGATCGTGCCGACACCCATGGACCCCTCGGGCTTGTTGAACACATTGTCGGCAAGGGCCACAAAGAGCTCGGGCGCCGACGAGCCTGCCGCCATGAAGGTCGCGCCCGCGACGTCGGACGAAAGCCCGAGCTTGTCCGTGATGCGCTCGAGCGCCGTCACAAAGTAGTCGTCGCATACGATCGCGAGCGCCACAAAGAGGTAGAGCAGCCCAAAAATGTAGAGAAAAATGCCGCCGTTGCGCTCCCACGAGTGGACCACGCCACACGAGCTCTCCGACTCGTCGGCGGACTCGGCGGTGGTGTTGGCGTCGGCGCGCACGCTGGTCTCGTGGGCCTTGTGGAGGTGGAGCTGAACGTGGACAGCGGTGTCGCTCGTGAGCTGCCGGTGGATTGACGACGAGGTAGACGGTGAGAGGAACGCCGCTGTGGCCGCGAGGCAGCCGGCGACGAGCAGCAGCAGACCGCCGACCGAGCGGATCTGCTGGCGCAGCGCGCGGCGGCGCTGGGCGGACGGGGAGGCGCGCATGGGGCGAGTGGGCGCCGGGTGAAGGGGTGTGGACGCGGGTGGTTGAACGGCGGCAGTTGCGAAGTGCCGACTTGAGCGAAGGAGGGGGGGGGGACGCAGCAACGACGAAAAGAGCGCCTTGCTCAGTTCGGAGCTCCTGATTTGTGGTGGATTTCGCAGAACAAGGTGTGAGACATTGGTTACCCACCTAGAAAAAGGTACAATTTGGCTTCGGAGGAAAGGTGAAATGAACCGTGTTTTGGTATTCCAGATGGGAGTGTTGGCCCCAGTGGGTTCACAGAGGTGGCTTCATTGAGGTCGGGCCGCTGACAGCGAAGCCACGCGGGAACTGTGATTCTCTCCGACAGCATGGCGCGCGAGCACTGCGTTTTCTTTCTGTTGAATGATCCAGCAGCTTCGGATGCCTGCTTGAATCACTGCTGTCCCGTCGTGAGCTGGTCCAGCACGGCGCTGTACTCGACGCATTTCTCGGACAAGACCTGGACGTGCTACACAGAAGAGCATCGGGAGGTTAAGGGAACATGGGCTCACATCACGGTTGTCCACGACACCGCATTGCATCGGGTCCACAGCCACAGTATGTAGACGTTCAAAGAAGGATATCATCTCTTGGTAGACCGCGAGGATCCGCTCGACGCGTGCGTGGATATGGAGCGTGCGCTCTTCTTGGGTGGCGTGAGTAGTCTCGAGCCGGTCAATCGACCCGCGTGCTGGCTCGCTCGATGCATGGATCTCATACAACTGCGCGACATATCGCTGGAGCTCTTGCAGCTTCTGGAACTCGGCGACGACGTCCGTGATATGGTCTTCCGAACTGAGAATCACGGCGCGCTTGAGCTCGTCGCCCCCCGACGGCTGGTTTGTCGAATGATTGAGCTGCAGAAACTCTCGGTTGGCGCGATCTGCTCCATACATTTCAGTGCAAGCATTGATATAAGCCACGGTGGAGCAGAGAGAGAGAGAGAGAAAAGTAGATAGATTGGCAACTCACACATCTCGGCGAGCCGTGCGAAGCCCGCGATCGCGCCCTGGAGCTGTTCTAACTGCGCGTTCACGCGCTTCATGCGTTCCAGGATTGAGTGGGCGGCGTACCCGCCACTACGAGGCGCGGCCGCGGCGCCGACGACGCGGCGACGGAGCGCCGCCTCCCGCGCTTCAAGGAGCTCCATGTTGGGTTGGGTGTGTTGGAGGGATCCACCTGTCACTAAAATGGGAAGTGGGGTGGTTGCACGAAGGTTTCTCGAATGTACAGGACCTAGACGAGCCTAATCTATGTTTCTCGTCCTAGCCTTTTCGCATCTGGTTGTCCAATCGTCAGGGCGGGGCGTTGTGGCCCAGAAGGCGGCTCTGGTTTTTTTGTTCTGCTGTGTCACGGCAAAGTGTTCTGCGCAGGACCATTTGGCCGTGCACACTTGCCACCGTCAGCAGGCTTACAGACCTCTTCATGGAGTTATATATTGGCCGAATTGTCCATCTGGGACGATGAGCCCGTCCGGAGATGGCCAGCGCTGGCACTGCCAGTGGCAGCAACCTGAACGGGCGCCACTTGGTGTCCCAGTCGGCCGGCGTGGCGTGGCACGCTGTCGTCCCCCCAGAGCCACAGGATCACCCGCCTAATGCAATCCATCAGGAACCCGAGCGCTCGAGCCACCTGTGACAGAAACCGATGGAGCCGCCGGCTCTTGACGCACCGTGGCAGCGACACTAACACTCGTGTCTCGTAAAACCGGGCACCCATCCTCGCGTGCCGCAAGTCTACTCCCCCGGCACTGGGAGGCACACGAGCTCCTCCGTTATGCGTTCTCACAGGTTGAGGAATCACATGGAATACTTTTTAGAACAGAAATCCCAGATAACGGATCACAGCGGGTATTACTTCACAGCGGTTTTCTTCCTCGCCCCAGCTGGCGCCGGGAAGCCTCCCACACCCCGAACATGCGCCGTGCTATCGCCCGACCTGTGCGCCCAACACTGGACTCCTCCCCCCTCCTCCCGTGCGTGTAAGAAGACGCGCCGGCCCGCCGCTCCGCTCCGCCCGTGTCAAACGCGCGCACAAACGAGTCGGCCACGCAGCACACACCCCATAGTCTCCCTCCCTCCCCCCACGAGTGGTCGGTGCCCCCGGTGATTCGGTAATCCGCCTCGAAATAACCCCGCGGTTGTCCATCGCTCGGGATCAGGACACCGACGACTCTCCATTTCGACTGGCCAGGGCCTCCTTCGTCTCCTTCTTCTCCCTCCCCACAGACCTCTCGGGCCATGGACACGCTCCACAGCGTGCCGTCGACGGCCGGCAGCGCCGACGACGAGGACAAGAAGCTCCGTCGCCGCGAGCAGAACCGGCTGAGCGCCCAGCGGTCGTACCACAAGAAGCAGGAGCGGCTATCGTCGCTCCGCGCGCAGGTCGCGCAGCTCGAGGCCACGTACGAGCGCCACGTCACCGCGATCCCGGGCTCGCCGGCGTCGCTGCTCGCGATCCCGCCGGCCTCGGCCGCGTCGTCCCCCGTGTCGGCCTCGGACGACGACGCCGAGACCAAGAGCCACATCGTCTCGCCGTCGTCGCCGCCCGTGCCCGCGGGCCACTTGCAGCAGCTGCTCGCGAGCCGCTCGCAGCTCCAGAGCGAGAATGACGCGCTGCGGCGCCGGCTCGAGGACCACGCGCGTTTCCAGTTCCGGCTCCAGTCGCTCGCTGGCGGCGAGGAAAACTCAACCGAGGTCACCCTTGTCCACAACAAAGTCACGGGCTCACCGCGGTTCCAGCCACGAATGCAGATGAAGCGCCCGCTGTCGGTCGACGAGTGTTACGCCATGGGCTCGAACGGCTACCAGTACATGAGCAAGTACCGGTTCCCGGACGACTACATGAGCACGGGCACGCCCATGTGCGGCTGGAGCGACAAGCGCGTGATGCAGAACGGTCTGCTCACGGTCGAGCTGCGGAAGGTGTTCCGTGGCCACGACATTGACAACGTCGCGCGCACGGCCTGGCTCGCGGTCAAAGACCCGCGCAAGATGGACGCGCTGTACTCGCTCAACATGAACATGCACAGCGAGATCGTGCAGGACATTGACGACAACAACGCCGTCATGTACCAGTCCTACGAGACGCCCGAGCGCGACGCCAGCGGGCGCGAGACGGGTGCTGTGTGCGTCATGCACCACGTCATGCTGCTCACGATGTTCGCGTCGGAAAACGGCTACGTGATCATCTTCTGCTCACTCGACCCGGATCGCCTGGACGAAAGCGACCACATTGTGGATCTCGCCGAGGAAGAGGAGGCTGCCGCGCGCGGCGTGGTCAAGCGGCGGCGCAAGCAATGGTTCAAGAAGTTCAGTTGGCTCACATTCACGCGCGCGGGTGACGGCGTCAAGGACGACGCGTTCGAGTTGTCGTACTTGTTTACTGTGCCGCCCCACCACGGCGCCAACTACTACTGGCCGCTCGAAATCATGTTGCTGATGCTACGCTTTGAGATCGCGGCCGTCGGACCAGTCGTGTTACTACCTACCTCGAGCCCGGACTGTGCCGAAGACGACGTCGAGGTGAAAGAAGAAGAGGACCTCACAAGTATTAGTGTAGCTGACGACGACGACGCGAGCCCCGTGGTGATGATCGAGAACAAAGCTGTGACGATCGAGCCGTTACGGCACGACCTCGGCGGCGGCGTCGACGCAACTGTCGGGGACGACGACATGAGCGATCTGTTCATCGAGTTGTTCCCGTGAAGAACGAGTGATATTATGACAACCACCAGCCTCAACTGTGTATAGCGACCAATGACCTAGGTAAACTACCAATACTGTGTTTCATCTTCCTCTCTACAGCGTACACAAAACATAAGATCGACGACACATCGGCACTTAAAAGCATTTATTACGGTGAGCAGCGTTGAGGGGAAGAGAGAAAGAGAGATCGACTCCCCTCACGGTGGACAGCGACAGACGAGGGCATCTAAAAGTCGTTCTCGTTGAGCAGTGCGATGAGCTTGCTCTCCGGCTGGGCCTTGAGCGCGCGGGCGCGGCCGTTGAGCACGCCGATCTCGACGGCCACGAGCGTCGCGGCCACGACGCCGCCAGCCTGCTGGACGAGCTTGATGCCGGCCTCGACCGTGCCGCCGGTCGCGAGCAGGTCGTCGATGAGCAGCACGCGGTCGCCCGGCTTGACGGCGTAGTGCTGGATGCTGAGGTGGTCGCCGCCGGTCGCGGCGTTGTCGCCCTTGTACTCCTTGAAGTACTCGATCGTGTGGCTCACGCTCGGCATCTTGCCGGGCTTGCGCAGCATGAAGACCTTCTTCTGGAAGCGCGCGCCGAGGTACGGCGCGAAGAGGAAGCCGCGCGCGTCAAAGCAGCCGATCGCGTCGATGCCGTCGGCGAGCTGCGCGACCTCGTGGGCCATGAGGTCGAGCAGGAGCTGGAGCTCGGCCGGGTTGGCGAGCAGGCCGCCAATGTCGTAGAACTTGTCGACGCCGTGGAACGGCACGACCGGGATCACGGACACGAGGCGCTGGAGGGCCTGCTTCTTGGTGGCGGCGTCGCTAAAGTCCATGGTTGCGGTGGGAGGAATGGGAGGCGAGGTGATTGCGAAAATGGCCGAGATGGTCTGCCTGGATTTCTAGAGGCGCTGGCTGGCGACGGCTGCACACACCCCGGCTGAGGCAGTCCGCTCTCTCTCTCGCTTGGTCTCTCTTCGGCTGCGACGTGCGCGAGGCAGAGAGGCTGATGAGAACGGAGCCACCCATCCGCCAGCACGTGGTTCGCATTCACGGCGAGGAGCTAACCCAAATGGAAGGAGCTAGCCTAAATGATGATGGTAATGGGAACTACCAGGGCTTGGCCACAACAAGGATGAACATTGAGGGTTTGATAATAGTCTAGACATGCTACACGCGACGCACAATAGGACGGACTGGCATCAAAGACACGGAAGGAGGCTCACGGCCCGAAGCTCGCTACGTTTATGAGCAGGTCTCGCCGGTCGCGTCCTTGGAGAAGTCGAGCACCCAGAAGGTCTTGTAGGTCTGCGCGGCGTTGTACGCGTAGCCGGCGCCGAGGAACTCGTAGTCGCCGAGCAGGTACTGGCTGTAGTCGGTCTTGGACATCCACTCCTGGATCGCGTGGGACGCGTTCGAGTAGCCGGCGCCCGTGAGCTCGGCGACGCCCGTGGTGTTGAACTTCTGGTCGGTCGCGCGCGACGTCGGCGTGGAGCCCGTCGAGCCCGTGGCGCCGACAAAGCCACCGGCAGCCATGTCGACGGCCTGCACCTGCGATGCCGTCGCGAGCTTGGTGTTGAGACACAGCGACTTGGAGCCGCTACGCGCGCGGGCCTCGTTGACGTACTTGAGCAGCTCGCGCGCGACGCTGCTGAGCCCGAGCGTCTGGAGCTGGCGTTGGTCCACGGGCGCAGCCGTAGCCGAGGCTGAGCCGGCGAGCAGAAGCGCGGCGGCGCATGCAGCGGACACGAGCGACTTCATATTGCGGAGGGGACGGAAGAGAGGGAAAGGGGGGAAGGGGAGGACTATCGGCTGGGCGCGACGAGGATTCGGAAATGGTGGAGACTGCTCAGCGACTTGCGCTGGCAGGTCACGGTTCTAACGTAAAGTCGCTGCGTTCAAGATCGCATGGACACTGGATGTAGAGACCAGCATGATCCAATCGTGTTTGGACGTGGTGGGACAGCAGCACCCAACCGCCTGGCCGCGTCGAACGCGATCCGGCACTCTACCGACAGGAGCCCACACGCTCACGGCTCTCTTGTATTAGCTGGAGTGACAGAATCCACTCTCTTAGTCCGTCACAGGGGAATGGACACGTGGGTGGTGCGCCCATTCACGCGGACCTGGATGATGATTCCGTATCCACGAGGGCGGGCGATCGCACTGGAAAGCGTAAGCGGAGACCTTGAGGTGGAGCTCGCCAGCTGGGGGCAAGAAAGGCAGCACATTTTCCGGCTTCTTCGTCTGGAGAGGGATCAGAGTCAGATCTGATATTCTATCATATCTAATATTGGTACATCTGAACTGCAGGTCTCACAACTGAGATCTGCCAAGGACGAGCCACCTGGAGGAACTGTTCCAACGGCCTCCTCGCCCTCGAGAGGATCGATCAGCTGCCAATATGCACCCCTTCCAACGGTCTAGAAGCACCATTCGAGGACGCCACCCACGGGCGAGGACGTGGCCGAGTCTTCGGCCTCAGTATTGGCCTACATCTACTCAGCCACTTCACCACTATAGCCGTGACCGATGAGCCGCCCGACACCCAACATGCCACGCAGCTTCACGTGTGGCCGCTGTAGCACCGTCTTCCATAGTTTCGATGGACTCCAGCGCCACGTGGATGAGATGCGCCACTTCCGATGCATGGCCAGGTTCTGTCAAAAGGATTTCGGGTCGCGGCAGGAGCTTCTCGCGCACCGCACTTCATGCCGCCCGCCACCGCCGCCACCGCTCTTGACGACGACAACAACCATTGACTCGCCGTATCCGACGGCACCCATCAGTGTGGATATCTATGCGCGCCGCGAGCGCGTGCTCAAGCTCTCTGAACGTGTCGACGCGTACTCCCCGGAGGGCAAGAACCGGTTCGTCTACATGGACACGGACAATATCATCTTCTCGATGCTCAACAGCCCGCACCTGCACCCCCTCGTCGGGGCACAGTTCTCCAATGCGCTGCGTCTCCACTTTGACAAGTTCACGCAGCGTGTGTGCTACAGCGCCAAAGGCGCCAAATCCCCCTACGTCAAGATGCTCAACGCCTCGTACTATGGCGCTGCGCAGGTACTCGCGCAGAGTCTCGTGCGCTTCGGCTGGCGGGTGACAAAGCGCGAGGGCGTCACGGAAGCCGATATCAACACGATGATTGCGCAGTGCCGCGACCCCTGCAACGACAACCACAACAAGAAGCGCACACTCGTGCTTGTCACGGGCGACGCCAAGATGAACCACCGTAACGGCGCCTCGTTCCGCGCCATCGCGCTCAAATATCTAAACGACGGCTGGAATGTCGAAATCCACGCGTGGGCGCACTCGATCCATGAAGGATTCATCCAACTCATGGACCAATTCCCAACACAGTGCCTCGTTCGGCTGATCGACGACTCGGACGACATCTCGGCGCTGGTGTACGCCGGCTCGTACAATCCGTGGCAACAAGCACCCGTTGTCGCGCTTCTTCCGCACGCGCTGCCGTCGCCCGTGTTCCACTCGCAGCCACCGTCTCCCACCCACTCGATGACGATGCCCTCGCCGTCGATGCCCACCGAGTTTGACTTTGATCCGTCGGCACCGGCCGTGGTGCGTTCGCAGCTGATGCAGCAAGAGCAGCTTACGGCCGAGCTCCAAGTGGTAAACAGCTCGCTAGCGGAACGAGTACGAGCGCTCGAAGCACAGCTCGCGTACGAACGCGCTGCGAACCAGCAACTCGTGGACCGACTGGGGGACACCGCAGAGAGTCCAGCGCGCGTGGTGCCCACTGCGACTCCCTGGTCGGTGCGCTCCAAGGCCGTGCGGAGCACGTGATCATCCGTGAATACATTCGTGTGAATTATCGACTAGACATGTATCTGTACCAATGGATGCGTCGAAGTGCCTCTCACAGTAATGACCTCACTTCTTGTCTTTGCGGTGACTTCCGACCCAGTCAGAGTACCAGAGAAACACGATCTGTACGATCGTACATAATGGGAGCAGTATCGCTTCCAGTGGCGTGTTGGATCGTGGCGCCACACCGTTGGACAGCGCACGCATCACTTCAAACTGGAACTGATCCGTGATGGCATACTGGTATCGTGCGAGACCGCCGAGCAGTGCCTGAGCAACCGCGTCCAGCCGCATGTTGTCCTCGTTGACATTGTGCGGCACGCTATCAGGAAAGAAAATCGATGTCTCAACGTCGTACAGCTTGAGCTCGTTGCGCAGTGCATCGCTAAGCCCACGGACCGCGGACATAGAGCCAGCGTGCTGCACAAATCCGATAGGCGTCGTGAGTGCTGAAGTTGACGAGATAAGAACGACACGACGCGTGATGGTGTCGCGCGGGTCGAGAGGTGAGTCGATCATGGCAGGAAGCGCCGCTTTCAAAGTATGTAATGCGCCAAAGAAGTTGGTGTCCATGAGCTCGTGGAAGACGTGGACGTCCTGGTCGGCAAAGAGACCAGGCTTGGAGATGCCAGCGTTGCAGATCACGTGGTCGGTCACGCGCGCATGGAATACATTAGCTCTGGCAACGGCTAGCTGGACAGCCTCGTAATCGGTCACGTCGCACTCGTACGTGAACACAGCGTGGTTCGACGATGCTGCGGCCTACGGAACAAAAACGATCAGTTCCCTGGTTCCGAAATCTTGTAGCGACAGCAGCGCCTCAAATAAACCTCGATCTCTTGTTTCGCGGCTGCAAGCGTGATGGCGTCGCGCGCGACGATGGAGACTTTGGCGCTGGCAGAAGCGTACTTTTTGGCGATCGCAAGTCCGAGCCCGCAGCTGCCATCGGTGATAAACACGTGGCTATTGGCAACGTGGAACTCGCGTGCAAATACCTTCGGATGGAGCCATGACTACAATGTTATGGCAACAATCAGCCCTTGCACACTCCGAAAAAGCATGTCGAGAACGCAGCGTCGCACGAGTACACACAGCCCCACGAGACCTCCTATGAATGTGCTAGTCGTCAAGTAGAGCATTGCTTCGTCAGCTGTGAATACGGGAATGAGCGTGTTGGGCGGATTGGGGAGACGGTTCTTTGAAGGAATGAGACGAGAGATGAGATATCTCTCCAACCTCAGCTGCGAAAATTTCATACATTCTCTTTCCCTCGGCTCACGTGAAATAACCCATCCGTGCAGTACACATCATTGCCAATCACCTACAAAAGCGACCTCAAGACTTGAGGCACGACGAGAGGCTCAAGTCAGGTCGGTGCCCTGCTGCTCTGTCCGTGAACTGGAACGTGCTTGCTGTGCTGAACTTGAGCTCACCCGGCGTGGGCCGCTCCGCGCTGCTCGTGCTGCGCGAGCGCGTGGTTCATGAGCTCCATCCTCTGTTTCATGGGCAGCTGCTTGCCGTGTAGTCGGATGAGATGCTTGACCACCTCGATGTACCCGAGATGGCTCGCGTACCGCACGGCCGACCACGTGACGCTGGTGCTGCCGATCACGCGCACGACGTCGGCCTCCACCGTAGCGTCGAGTGGATCGTCCTCCTCATCTACGAGTGCGAGGAAGTGGTCGCACCGCTCGGCGCTGCCCTCGCTCCCGTGGACGATTTGAATGTACGGCACGTGGTCGGTCGCGCCGACGAGCTCGACAGCCATCGCCGCGGCCGTACTGGCAAATGTCGGAGCTGGATCCATGCGCGACGCCAGTAGGTCGCCTACCTCACGGTAGCCCAGGTAGTAAGCGTACTGCGCCGCACAGATCGGTCCGCGCGTCGTCGCCACGGCGCACAGCCGAAGGCGCATCTCGGCGTTCGGGTCGGCGTCACCTTTGCCGGCATCCGCGAGGCGAGCGATTAAGCTGGCAAAGGCTTTGCCGTCACCGCGACTCTGTTCCACAGCGGCGTGGAATGGGAACGCGCTGGCAGCGTCAACAAACACGACGAGCTCACGCTGGTTGATAGCGCCGTCGGCGTCGGCAACAAGGGTCGTAGGGGCTTCGATCGCCACTGTCCGCACTGACTCGACGGGCGTTGCGCGTGAGTTGGTGTCGTTGGCGTTGCGCGTTTGTGACGCTGCGTCATCGAGATCGATTGGCAGTGATCGGTAATTCTTGAGTACCTGATTGGTGCTGCTGCCGGTACGTTGCAGCTGTTGCTGTTGTTGTTTTTCTTGGTGCTGCTGTTCTTCAACGAGACGCAACGCGAAACGAAGCTCCGCGGTAATCTCGAGCACGGCCGTGCGTTCCTTGTCAATCGTCGGAGCGAGCGCGAGCGCTGTCTCGGCCCGGCCACCATCCAGCTCGTCGACATCCCAGTGGTGCGCGTCACATTGTGCGAGCAGTTCCGGGTGCTTGAGGGCGATTTCTTCGCGGAGCAACGCCTCGAACTCGTCAGTCGTGATAGAGAACGCCGCAAGCTGTGCCTGTACTTTGTTGGGCAGACGCTTGGTCGACTCGTCGGCAAGAAACCGTGCGATATCTTGCTCGCCGTACACGTACTGGACAATCTCAAGGGGGTTCGCGAGGTCCACAACGGCGTCGGCAATCTCCTTCACAACGGGAGCAAGTACGAACCCGGCTACGGAGGCCACGACGCTGCATAATACTTTCAGCTTACGGCGTCGGTCTTCTTGTTCCTGGCGATCGACAACAGCGTTGCGGAAATTCTGAAGGCTGGTCGCGACCATGACCACATTCTCCTCGCACGCTGAAAGCCGTTCGTGTAATTCCTCCACCACGCGGCTTGTGTGGCGTGCGAGCTGAGCGTGGAGCTGTTTGGCTGCCGACACTTGAGCCTGCACATCCTTGACCTGCGAAATAGTGGCGCGCACGGCCCGGCGGTTTTCCACGACCATGGCGTGGACCTCGTGGACGCCCTCCACGACCTGCTTGAGGCACTGTTCGTGAGCGTCCAGCCGCCAGGCGTTTTCCTGCACTTGGCGCTTGAGCTCGATGACCCACGCGGCGCTCTCGGTGTTAATGTTCTCCGCCTCGCGGTCCAGGTTCAGCACGTCGAGTCGCGGCAGCCACTGGGCTTCGGTGCAGTTCTCGAGCATCATCTTGAAGTACGCGCACGCTGGCGTGTCAAATACGAGCTTCATCACTAGGATGTGGTCAAAGGCCGCGTGGAGCAGCTCGGCGCGGCCGTGGTCCGACTCGCACAGCCCGACCAGAGTGAGCAGCCACCGCACGTCGTACACAGACGTGAGCAGTGGCACGAGCGGCTCGAGGTCAGCAATGGTCGGCGGCGTTTCGCGGTCGTTGAGGAGCGCGACACAGCGCTCGCTGTACAGCGTGTGGTTGTGGCGCAACAGCGTGGCCTGCATCGCCGGTGACCGGGCGGTCAGGTACACGTGTTGGTCGACGGTGGCGCCGCGTGCGAGTAGCGCACCGACGATCTCGTGGTTGTCGGCTTTCACCGCGGCGAACAGCACCGACTCGCCGTTCGCGTCCACCGCGTGGATGTCGACACCGCACTCTTGTGTCAGGAACGCGAACACCCGCGACGTTGGTATGGCGACCGCACGATGCAGAAGCCACGGTAGTTGGGGCGGCTCGAGCAGCACGGGGCGTTGCGTCACGAGCGCTCGCACGACATCGACGTGGTCCCCAGAAGCCGCAACCGAGCCCGCGGTCTCGTCGCTTTTGTTGGCGAGCAGCTCGTTCGCCCCCGCGTCCAGTAAGACTTCGACAACCGTGACGTGGCCCGCCGACGCCGCGTCCAGGAGCGCCGTGTTTCCGTCGATATCCGTCGCATCCACGGAGGGAGCGGCCGCGAGCAGCGTGTTGACGATATCCGTAGCGCCACGTCGCGATGCGAGTATCAATGGCGTCGCACCTTGTGCGTTGGTGGCGTCGATGTCGGCGCCGGCCGCGAGGCATGAGGTCACGAGGTTGACATCGTCCGTCTCGACGGCCACAAGCAGGTCCGCGTTCCAGTCAGTGTCCGGCACGGCAGTCTCGACTTGCTCCTGGGCCGCCTCGGCGGATGCCACATCTTCCGACAGCGTGGTCGACCACATCGTGTCGTTGGCTGACCGGGTCGAACGGAACGTGCTGCTGAGCGTCGACGACGCGTGGAGCAGCTCGGCCATGCGCGGGTGGCTCGCGCGCTCGGCGATCGCGATGGACGTGCGCCCGGCCTCGCTCAGCGCGAGCGGGTCGGCGCCGTGGGCCAGGAGCAGACTCGCGATCTCGGTGTGGCCCTTGGCCGCGGCCAAATGGAGCGCTGTCTTGCCGCCCGGTCCGGCCACGTCGACGCTCGCGCCGGCGTGGAGAAGCTTGTCCACGATCGTCGTGTGGCCCAGCATGCTCGCCCACGTGAGCGCCGTGTTGCCGTCGCTGCTGGCGCGGTCGAGCTGCGCGCCGGCCGCGAGCAGCTTCTCGACCACCCGCGCGTACCCCTTCCAGCAGGCCAGGATCAGCGCCGTCTTGAGCGAGCCGTCGCTCTGGTTCACGTCGGCGCCCTTGGCGAGCAGCGCCGTGACGGTCGCGAGCACGAGCCGCTCGTCATTCGGGCGGTGGATGGCCACGGTCAGCGGCGTGCGGCCGTAGGCGTTGGCGGCGTTGACGTCGGCGCCGCGGCCGGCGTAGCGCAGCACCGACGCGGCGTCGCCGGCGCTCGCGGCCTTGAAGAGCTTGTCCGTGGCGCTCCCAAAGAGCCCCATCTCGGCGTCCATCCAGAAGAAAACAACCAATGTGTGTGTTGTTTTCAGCCGTTCAGTCGATCGGAGACTCGTTGCGGTGGCCACGGCGGAAGGAGAAGAACGACCACGCGCTCGCTTTCTTTCCGTTTTTGTTGGGTACACGGGTGACACTCTCGCCCCGATGAGAATGGCTCTCATCTCATCACTTCAAGGTTCCATTTTGGACCGTCAAAAGTGTGGCCGCTCCATACATTTGCCAAGTACCAATCGTTCCCTTTTGTAGTACGCAGTCCGCCAATGTGCATGGTTCCGATTTTCTCTTTGGTCGTGTTGTCCTGCCAGGGCTCGTGAGTGCCGGTCGGCGGTTCGGATGAACACTCGCAACGGCCAAGAGTTCAGCAAACTTCCCTTCCGTCAATTATGTCCGGGGGATTCTCATATTTTCCCACTTCTCAGCGTTTGGATCTTCGCCCATCTCGAGCTGAAGCGAGGCTCTCACGACGCCACGCCCGAGTGTGTCATGCCGGTGGTGGCGATCGTGACGTTGTACTTTTGGAGGAGACTCGCGAGCCGCTCGCTCGAGTAGCTCCCGGTCGTCGTCGTCGTCGTGGTGGTGGTCGCACTAGTCGATGAGACAGTGGACGCCGACAATGGGGAGGAGATCGACGTGGGTGCCAATGGCGCGAGCGTCACGCGCTGACTGGTGCTTGGCGCTGACTGGCGACGATCGTTGTCGACTTCATCGTCGTCCTCGTGGAGTGTCGTAAGCTGCGTTCTCGAGTGGGAATTCGCGGTGAGTGATACTGGCGACTTGCTGAACCCGTCAGCGTCGCTACTAGCGTTCAACACAGGATCGTTGGTCAACAGCTCGTACATCCATGAGGCCGGCTTGATCTCGGCCGTGAGTGGCGTCGGCGCCGCTTTGGCAGTCGCACTGTCCATCGCGTACATTTCGTACGACTGCCGAGGGATCGCCACCCGTAACGCGGGCGATGCCGCCTTGTGCTCATGCTCTTGCTGGTTATTGTTCTGGTGACCGAGCGGCGCGAGCTGGACGATCTTCCCTGGTTTTCTTGCAACGTTCGACGAGTGCTTCTTCAGCTTGCTCTTCTTGTTCGCAGCAGCGGTACCAGTCGTCGACGCCTCATACTGCTGTGCAGGCGCAGGCAATGGCAGCTTCTTTGGTTTGTGTCCATGGACGAGTGGTGTCAGGTCCTGGGCATAACATTTGAGCGACTCCATCTTCTGCTTGCGACGGTGTTCCTGCGCCGCACGTTCGGCTAGCTCGGCGGCCTTCGCAGCAGCACTCTCGACATCTGAAGACCGTTGCGGAGGCGCCGGAATCCGGTGGCGACGTAACTGAGTCGGCTCGAGCAGGTTCGACGCTTCGGCCGCAGTCACTGAGCGGGGCCGCACCGGCACGAACTTGGTGCGCGACTTGGGGGTCGGTGGCGTAGTGGACGTTTCTCCGGTCGAGGTGATTTCCTGCAATCGTCGCGCTTCCTCCGCCTGGCGTCTTTCCATCAGCTGCTTGAACTCGCGGCGCCGCTGCTTTGCGAGCTGCCTCTCAAGCGCAAGGGTGTCAGCCTGCATCTTTTTGCGCAACTCGATTTCTTGCTGCTGCTGTCGAAGAAGTTCCTGCTGCTGCCTTAGTAACCGAAGTTGGTCTTGGTACTTGGCCTCGGTTTGGACGAGCAAGCTGAGCCTGGGAAGTGGTGACGCAGCTGATTTGGACATTGGACTACCAACTCCGCTCGTGTATGAACCGGGAGGAAGTCCTCGTTGCAACTTGGCCTTGCATGGTCCACAGATCAGCTGGATCTCTGACGCCTCTGTTTCGAATGCGGGGCCCCTCCCATCAATTGGAGCGAAACAAGCACAACATACTTCGCCACTTGGTCGTGTAGTTTTGACGGTCAAGGTTTTACGGCGACGCGTGCGATGGCTTCGCCACAGGCGCTGGATCTCTCCTGCCGCCCAGTGCTGCAGCATCTCGCCATCGTCTTCATCAATCACCAATGAAACCCCGTCGTCATCACCATCTTCATACGGGCTCCCACTATCGTCACGCGCACGACCGCCCGCAATCGGCTCGTCTCTCATCGTAAAAGCCGCGCACGAGCTCGCCAATGTGGGTTCGCGGTCATCCTTCCGCGCACCTTTCGTCGCACGGGGTCAGAACCCTCCCTGCAATTTTAAAAATATCGCTTCAGACCTAAGTCACACCCCAGAGACTGACGTGGCGACTCCGCTTGGCTTTCTATTCCATTGGCTGAACTTCTTCTCGTCGCACGCCAGCGCCGGAGCGCGCGTGTTTCTCGCGCGCCAAGCGAAGCAGCCATCATCCTGGCTGGGATATTTGGAGCTCTCCAAGCGAACCCATCTTGCCTGACCATCATTCCACTGTATTGTCGTCCGAAGGTGGTCGGAAGGTCGCTTCAAGCCCCAACTGCAACTTGAATTCTGATCGGCGACCTGAGTCTCGCCGCCCAAGCACGTCGCTGCCGACGACGTCATGGGTCCTTCGCCTCCTGCTGCTCCTCCTCTTCGCGTCGCTGCTGGCCTGTGTGGCACGCCTCGGCTGAGACGCCGCCACTCAGTGTTCAATCCGCCTCACCGAAGGCTCTCCACCCAGTGAGGAAGATTCTAGAATGCTCCAGTCGGGCCCACGCGACGAGCTCCTGCTGTCGGCTGCGCACGCGCCGCCGCCGCGCCACGCGCAGCTCCAGCAGAACGTGCTGACCAAGATCGCGCTCGGCGGCGTCGCCAACATGACGGCCGCGAGCATCACCAACCCGATCGACGTCATCAAAGTGCGGCTCCAGCTGCAGACGCTCGCGGCCGCCGACGCGTCCCCCTCGGCGGCCGAGGCGATCGGCGCGCAGGCGCCGACCCGGTACCTCGGCTTCTCCCACGGGCTGCGCACGATTATACGCGAGGAGGGCGTCATGGGGCTCACCAAGGGCATGCAGGCCACGCTCATCCGTGAGGGATCGTACGGCGCACTGCGCTTTGGACTGTACGACGCCGTCAAGGATGTGTATGAGGAGCAGCTCTTCCCGTCGGCAGCCAACGCGGCCATCACGCCGCTGTACATCAAGCTGCTCGCAGGTGCCACGTCGGGCGCCGTCGGTTCGGCACTTGCCAACCCCATGGACCTCGTCAAGGTGCGCATGCAAGGAGACCGCACCGGCGCGCGGTACCAGAACAGCTTCGTGGTCGCATGTCGCGAGATCTACCGCCACGATGGGCTCGTCAAGGGCTTCTACCGGGGCGTCGGAGCGACGACGCTTCGAGCAGTTGTGCTCACGGCCTCTCAACTGCCCAGCTACGACCACATGAAGGCCACGCTGCTGAACTCCTCGTCGCTCGAGATGGAGGAAGGCTTCCAGGTCCACATGATCGCGAGTATGTTTGCCGGACTCGTCGCGGCGACGGCGTCGTCACCCGTGGACGTGCTCAAGACCAAGATCATGAACGAGTGCTCGCGCACGGCCGCGTGCCCGCAGCAGTTCCAGAACTCTTCGCAGTTGCTGCGGCGCACGTTTGTCAAGGTGCTCCAGACCGACGGCGTGCGCGGTTTCTTCAAGGGCTGGCTACCTAACTGGTTCCGTCTCGGCCCGCACACCATTATCTCGCTCATGATCTACGAGGAGCTGCGCGCGCTCGCGGGGATCAACCCCATTTAAGCCGAATCGGCGATATGAGGACTCACGGGTTCCCACGTAATTCCTGGGATCCACGGAGTCTAGTGCATGTGTACGTAGTGTCTATTCCCTCCTCTACATACAACAAGTCTGCAACCACACTTTGGTCACTCGTACTTGCGTGCCTTGGCTGCCTTCTTCACGAGCCCATCGATAAACAACAAGTACCCAGTCTGGATGAGCACGAAAATGGGCAGGAGAATGAGCTCCAGGGGCGTGTTCACACGCGGCGCGACACCGTTCGAGAGCGAGCGCAGCACTTGGAGGATGGCCTCATTCGTGACGGCGTAGTGGCCGGAAGCGATCCCACGGATGAGCGTCTTGGCCACGATCTCGGGTGATGCCGCACCCGTGACGCCGTCGATGGCCTTGGTCTCTTCTGGCTTGTGTTTCTGCTCCTCGGCAAACGACGGCGTATCGATGTTGCCCGGGTAGTAGATCGTCGTCTCGATCCCGTAGAGCTGCAGCTCGTTGCGGAGCGCGTCGCTGAGCCCGCGGAGCGCGTACTTGGAGCTCGAGTACTGTGCGTAGCCGATAAACGTCGTGAGCGCCGCGGCCGACGAAACAAACACGACGCGGCGCGCGGGCTCTCCCTTTGGCAGCGGGTTGTTGACCATGGCCGGCAGCGCGGCCTTCACCGTGTGGAGCGCGCCGAAAAAGTTGGTCTCCATGATGCTGCGGAAGAGCGCGACGTCCTGCTCGAGGAAGAGCCCCGGCAGCACCGTGCCGGCGTTACACACCACGTGGTCTGTGATCCGCTGGTGGAACGAGTTGGCCTCCGCCACGGCGTTCTGGACGGCCGAGTAGTCGCCAACGTCGCATGCGATAGCGCACACGGCGTGTGTGCGCACGTCGCTGCCCTGCGCCGACTCGATCTCGCGCTTGGCGGCCGTGAGGTTTTCGCCACGGCGCGCCACGATCGTCACCTTGGCACCCGCACGTGCGTACTGCTTGGCGAGCGCAAGCCCGAGTCCGCTGCTTCCACCGGTGATGAACACGTGCTTGTCGGCGACGTCGAAGCCTGGCGCCGTGAGCGCCGTGTACGCCCATGACTAGATACAACACTCAGCTTCTGAAAACACACAGAGGATCTACGAGCGATGCAAGAACGTACAAGCACGCAGAGCAGCGCGTAGCCGCCGAAGACGGCGATCACGGCGATCACGGCTGTGGAGACCATTGGTGTCGACTGACGAAGATAAAATGCAATTGTCACTCCAGTTTGGCAGCCGCTCTGGCGAGTACTGCCATCCTGGAAAGTCTATCGTCTCTGTTTTTATCATCTTTCTGTCAAAGACTTTCGTGGTTTCGAGGGGTGGTGAGCACGGGCACTCCAAGATGGGTGAGCCTGTGTGAATCGATGTGGTTGGAGAGACTCCACCCACAGACCACTGATCCTAGTGTGTGGCTCACTTTCAGAACGAATACAGGCATCCAACACTGGCACTTGAGTCAGACCCCCTCAAATCGGATCTCCAACTTCTGGACGTGTGACTTGTGCGGTGGGAATGATCAAATGGCTACACACTGCTCGACGATGGCTTGGCGGCAAATTGGCGCAAGCAGTGTGCACGGACAAGAACAAACTGCTTGTGTGCATATTCAGAGCATCGGCGGTGCCACAGCGCCACGATCCTTAATCGCTTGAAAACTTCAAGTTGTTTCGTGCCGCCTTTCTCAAAAATCGTGTTTGTTCGCCGTTCTTTCTCACTTTGCGAAAAGAGAAATTGCCTCCACACAGCCGAAAAGCCATCGGCACTCGCGCGCGCGAGCTCTCGCGTCATGAAGACCACACGCGAGCTGTGCCTTGAGCGGCTCTCGACCGCGGCTGCTACCGCTGGAGAAGAGCGCGCTTCCGTGCTCGAGCTCGTCACGTTCTTCAACACCTACTTCGAAGAGAGGTGCCCCGTCGCGGAGGTCGACCAAGACAAACCTCCCCGTGTGACGGCGTCTATCATGCACACCGCTGAGGCTTTGGTTCCTCTCGACGCCAGCCATCCATGTGAAGTGGACGACGCGTCCGTGCACCATGACCAAGATTGTTTCGTCGAGTGTGTGATTCCTGTGAAGGAAGGGAAGGCGGCGAGAGAAGCAGCGCGTTCGTGGCGGGAAGCAGCGCGCATGGCGCTTGCCGCGGTGACCCGCACACTTTCCCCGACAGCGCGGTTTCGCCAGCTCTTTGCAATTAGCCGTTTCGCCACGATCACCGGGATCAAGGCAGCCCAACGCGTTTACTTCTCCGCGGCTCACCGTGATGGTGCCTCCGCCGTGGATGAAGTCAACCATGAGCACGTCGAGATGGAAGATCAAGACCTCGCAGTGCTTCTTCGATTTGCAATCGACCTGGACGACGCAGCAGCTCGCACCACTGCGTCGTATGCACTGTGGCAAAATCATAAGAAACAACTCAACGAGGTATGCGCTCGGCTCAGCGCCGTGCGGATCGCTGCCGACGCGAGCCCGGCGTCGTGCCGCCTTCTTGAAAAACTCACGGCTATCGCTGGTGCGTTGGAGTCGACTCAGCTCACTGATAGTGCAATTGATATGGTCGACGCATGGGTGTGATATCGTGACGCAGATGCGGTTTACTACACACCACTACATCATTGCGTGGATCAGCCACCAAATAAAACACGACCCCCTCCAAACAGTTGACGCGTGCGTGGTTTCTGTCGCTCCGCTCCTAAGAATGTTTTTCGGCGCTCTCCACGACGTTGTTCACGTTGTATCCTGATCGCGGGTTTCCTTGGGGAAACCGCCTCTGGCTGCCGTCTGGAAAGAAGTTCGATCTACCGTGCCAGAGAAGAAATAATCGGTAGGCCATCGAAGAGAAAGGGAGCTGGGACCAATGACATTCATTCGAGGGCCCCCGAGAGGATAGATAAGTTAGTGGACGACAGGTTTGAGCGGCGCCGCACGCGTCTGGTCGTCGAGCACTTGCTCTCGCACGTCCTCCGACACTTCGCCCACTACTGCGCTGGTCACGGGAAACACACGCCAGAATGAACGTCAGCCCTATCGACAATACTGACGATCGTCACACAACGCTACTCACATGTTGTCTCCTCGCACGATGTAGAGTCCGAGCTCGACGGCCTCGACCGGTTCCTTAAGCGAGTACACGCGCTCGAAGCTGTCGTCCAGCACGACGTTGATGGCCTGGTCGTAACCCTTCAACACGCCCTGGCCACACACAAACGTCCTGTCAGTGTTTTCCGTCGCGCAAGAGTTGCTGTGGCATTCTCCAACGGAACGTACGATGATGTTGCGGCCGTCGTTCGTGACGATCGAGATCGTGTCTGAATACAAAGAGACACCGCGCGTGAGTATGGGATGCACACCACTGGAGCACACAGAGCCGCGGTATCTTGGATTCTCTATGAACAGATAGAATCAACCACATGCCCCCACGTACGGTTCATGAGGTCCTGCAAGTACGACGCCATCGTTGCCAGTGTTTCCGTCGGGGCAAAAATGGCGGATCACAGTCCCAACCAAAATGAATTGCTGGTCAATTCATTTGGATAATAATCAGGGGGAAACTGAGTCAATCTCTGAGAAAATCGATTTCCGCCCCAAGTTGAAGTCTGATCCCCAATTTGGTTCTTGCCCCGTTTTCATCCAACAGAAATATGTAGAATGAATAATGCATCTTTTTATCCAATCCAAAGTGATCATTTGGAATCAACGACGGGAAGGACAGGCAATCAGGAGGGACGACGCGATGGGCTTGCTCTGCTGGACGAGACTGCCCACTCACGGGCTCCCCGCGCTGTTTACCATTTGGCCCGCTGCCTAGTGAGCACCTGGGAATATGGTGTCCTCCGCTGCCGCCTTCTGTGGCGGCTTCGCTGGTCTCTGCGTGCTGGTACGTACGCGCTTTGCTCTGACTCGGCCTCGCGGGCAATCACTAACCATAGCTCCCCCAGATGTGGCTGTACAACAAACTCACAGCGCCAGGCTTTCGCGTCGCTAACAAGCACGTCTTCATCACGGGTGGAAGTAGCGGACTCGGGCTCGCACTCGCCAAGATCTATGCGCACGCCGGGGCCAAGGTGTCGATCGTCGCGCGCGACGCCAAGGCGCTTGCCTCGGCAAAGCGAGAGATCGAGTCGTGGGCCAGCAGCAATGCCACAATGCACCCAGTTTTTGCCGCTCCCTGTGACGTCACCGATCACGTCGCGGTGCAGCAAGTCATTGCGGACGCCAATGCCTTCCACAAGCGCGTGACCGACCATGTCGTGTGCAACGCCGGCTTCTTCGAGCCAGGACTTGTGCTCGATCAGGATATCAGCATCCACCGTCGGGCTATGGATATTAATTATTTTGGGTCGCTACACACGATCAAAGCCGCACTACCACACATGGTGAGAACGCCTCTGGAAGCGGGGGAACCGAAGCGTCGAGTGATCTTTGTGGCATCAGCGGCAGCGCTCGCGACGATCATTGGTTACACTTCGTACGCGAGCTCCAAGTACGCAATGCGCGGTCTGAGCGACACGATGCGCACCGAGCTTCAGCTGTACGGTATTGAGACCTCGATCTTCTTCCCGGGCAAGATCAGCACGCCCATGATTGACCGCGAGATGCCGACAAAACCAGCAGCGACGGCTGTACTCGATTCCCAATCCGTCGCAGTCACGGCCGAAGTCGCTGCACGAACGCTCGTGAATGGGATCGCAAACGGTCAGTACGCCATCACGATCGATGGCATCGGCAACATGCTGCGCATGACGTCCAACGGTGTACCCCAGCGCCACAACACCCTGCTAGAGGCAGCGCTGCTCCCGCTGTGCGCTCTCGTACAGGTGCCTCAGCGATGGTACTGCGACTGGGTGGTTTACAGCGGTGCGAACAAGGAAGTGTAAGGAAGGCAGCTAGAGACGTCTTTGAAACTCATGTCCAGATAACTCTATCAATTCGATGTGGCATCGATCTGGAGCGAACCAGTAGGCCTGCTTGGGAGCAGCGCCAGGCAACGATTCGAAGGGGGGGTCATATGGGAAATATTGCCGTTTTGGGGGAATGTGATTCACTCAGTACGATCCACGTGAATGGTGCTGAAAGTCATACCAAATCGACTCGTTGATTGTACTGCAGCGGACGAAGAGATTGTTTCATGTGATTGCAGAATTCAGAACCTCCATTGGCCTTGATGTTTGCCGCTGGATACATCGCGTCCGAGCGTAACAACCGTATGGCTGATTCATCAACAAGCTCTTCCCTGGCTACCATGACAAGCCCCAAGCTTCACATCCAATGCGCAGGACCATGGCACGTGGACCTCCTTGAACACCTCGGAATCGATCTCCGTCCCTGGCGAACTACGGCTTGGACCACCAGGTTGAGTCCACCCTTTCCAATTTTCGCCCTTCTAGCTAGTAGGGTACATTTTATTTGCGCTCAATGAACTCGATTCCTATCCAACCTCCGTGGCCGTATCGACGAAGGAGGTTCTGAGGAAGGATGGCGCGAGCGTTCTTGTGCACTGGTCAAATTGAAGTTGTCGCTCCATCTGATATGCTAAGTTCGATTCATTGCGGATACGCAACAACCTAAAGCGAACTTAATCAATCATAGCTCGTAATTTACGGGACAAACACTCGTTATCATGTTTTCCTTCCCGCGTGCGACATGCGGTACCCGTCCTTTCTCTGTCGTAGTTTTCAAGGGAGCGCAACAATTGGGTCAACCAGATAACCACGATCAGTACACGTAAAATGTTACGGTATCAGCTCTGAGTCTGAAAAACTGCTCGGTGGACACGCTCTTCGAGAACACCATCAACGAGGTGATTCCTGTCGACGTCTCCGCTCGACCGCTCTTGTGCTCGCTAAAGTGGTCTCAGGAACCGACATGAGAAGAGAGCGTGCGGTCGTGGGTATGGAGACTCTCGACCTCAACGACGTCGAGGCGTTGAGTGGCGTCGACGGCCCGGACACCAATGCTGCGCCGTCCACCGAGTCTTCTGCGGCCGAGTTCCGCCAGTTGTGGCGGCGCGGCACGGCCCTCTCGAAAGGTAGCGTCCCACACGGAGACCGGTCCGAGGTCCCGTCCGAAGGCGATGCTGCTGGTTTGGATCCACCACAGCCGCGGAGGCGCATGACCGAAGACGAGAAGCTTGAGAAGCACCGCATGATCGTGCGCCGAGCGTACTATCTCAAAAAAGATCTCAAGTCCAAGCTCAAGGCCGAGATCTCCGCGCTTGAAGACCAGTACCAGCGACTGGTCGGCGATGCAGCGCAGCTGCAGCTCTTCCACGGCTCACACCACCATCGCGACCACTCGTCTGAAGGCGACACCAGCGACAGTGACACATCCGGCGATACTACGAACTCAGCGATGACAGCTGCAGGCCACAATACGATTGATGCATCCCATTGCTCGACGTGCGCCCACGTGAAGCGCCTGCGAGACCACTACAAAGAGCTGTCCGTGCGCAAAGAGTCACTATTGCGACAGCGCGACGGGTTGGAAGACCAGCTATTCGAGCAACAAAGCTTTCAGCAGAAAATTGCCGTGCTCTTCAAGCGAGACCTGCAGTGGGATCCATCAGCAAGGCCGTCATCTCTCTCCTTGCCTTCGTATCCGCTAAGCGACGCCGCTATCACAGTCCAGACACCCGAGTTCCCCATTTCATTCAATCCGCTCACAGAGGAAGAGTGTTTTGCTATCATTCGCAGATCATTTCGAGACTTTCGCTCGCAGTCGTCATCGGGCGACTTCCACGACTTTGGTAACCGCTCAATTATGGGTTGGAACCGTAAACGCACGTACGGTGCTCGTTCCAACTTTTCTCTGCTCAAGAAATTTCCGACGCAGCAAGCACGCAACCTATGGGACCAGACGTGGCGCATCTACACAGAGACACGGCTTTTTGAGCAACTCTACAGCGGTACAGTCAACATGAAGTTCCACATCTTGCAGCGCGTGAACGACAACAACGTACTCTTCTGCCGAACGCTGAAGACCGAAAAGCTTAAGATCCGGAACATCACAATCTTTCTGTTCGCACGATTCCAGCTAGATGGCAAGTACTTTATCCTGTTTCGGTCCATCGACAAGGACCGTATCCACGCTGACCATCCAGAAGATGCTGTGCTGGGTATGTTCAGTTGGCTCAGCTTTAGCGACCATACAACTGCTGCCGAGGACGACAGTACGATGAGAACGCACTGTGAGGTGGAGTTTGGAGGCACCGTTCCGAGCACGCAAGTTGCGGATACGGAATTCTGGATGATGGAGTTTCTCTCATACCTTCTACGTCTTGAGAATCGCGCCATCGGACCCGTCTTTCAGATTCTCCAGTAGCCTGTCGTCTATCAAAGCGCAAATACTGTGAAGCGGTCTACGTGAGAATCAAGTGTAATATGATAATTTAAACTACACGAAAGCAAAACGTTCATCATGAGCATCATGAGCATGGGTGCACTCAATGCAGCTCAAACATCGGTCCCACGACGCTGGCCTCCCAACGCAGGCTTAGCAGCAGCACTTCAAGCATCCAGAACTGCGGGGTCGCCGCCGTCGTATCCTGGCGGCCGCCGAATGAGAACTGCGCGTGCTCCCCTTGGTCACCCAGCTCTTCGAAGAGGATCCAGCTGAACACATCGTGCCACGAGCCGTTTTCGGCCTCTACGCCTTCTTGCATCAGCTCGCGCTCACGACGGTGGCGCTCGTTATCAACCGTCCGGAAGAGTATCACGTACCCAAGATCTGTGCGGAAGCGAGTTACTACGAATATCGACTTGCTCACTGATCCTCCGGGCTCGTTGCGGCGATCGATGCGCCGGTAGTACACAACAGTATCCTCGTCTACGCGCTGGATGAGTTGGAGGTCCATCGACATGCTTGGGGAGTACAGACCCGCGAGTCGTGCTGGTGATATGAACAACTCCCATGTCGACTGCGACAGGTCATGAGCCGTGCGGTCATTGTAAAACTTTTTGACCGAGAACTGGACAAATCCGTCGACGATGCGGCGCTTGTCGCGCCAGCCAAATAGACTCACGCCGGTACTGACACACTCATCACTTTCGACAAATCGCTTGAGTTCTTCGTAGGCTTCGAGTGCCACAAACTTACATTCGGACTGCGAGATGTAGAAACCGAGCACATCGATGTGCGGCGACGGATCCTCTTCGGCCTCTGTGTGTGCATCTTCGATGGATTGATTCACACGACGCACAAAGTTGGCATACCGGATCAATGCCTTCTTCAGCTCGTCGTTCTCATGACGCAGCGAGTCGCGAAGCGTCGAGAGTTGCATGAAAACTTGGACGGCTTCACTCGACGCAGGCACGTCAGGCGACGAGCCAGCAACATCATGGAGATCCGGCACAAGGAATTCTGATGCCATGGTGGGCGACGACGACCTTTGAAAGGCCGCCATACCAGACGGCGGTGGAGTGGATGCCACAGCCGCGGCAACGAGGCTGGCCTTGTCGGGCTGGGCGGCGAGTGCCTGAGCGTACTCCTTTTCAAGTGCTTTGACCTGGTCCTTGAGGTTCCGGATGTAGCTCTACAGCGACCAGCGACACAGTTTAAGACTACCATCGTCGAAACAACAACTCACTCTCGGCATGAAAAGCACACATACCCTTTTCTTGTAGTAGCTGCGTCGCACGTGCATGCGTTGACGCTCCTGTTTCTCCTCGAGCGAAAGGGGGACCGCACGAGGCGTTGGTGCCGCCATGCCACCGAGCGCCGAGCCCGACGGCGGCGGCGTCTCGACCTGCGGCGACCTCGCGCCCGTGGGCGTTGGCGACTGGTTGTCGTACGTCGGCTGGGAGAAGCCCGAGTGGATGGAAAGCCCGCGAAGCAAGGCCTCTTCCATTTTGACGTGGCTTGAAGACGACTGATGATCCATTGGAGAGAGCGAGAGAAATGTGTGCCGATCCCAACTGAGGACTGGAAGGCTGTAGGGCTGTGACGAGCGGGCAAAACGCGGATGCGCGCCAGACAGGCAATTGGGGAATGCAGAGAGCTCTTGAGGCTTCACTCTTTGGGAGGAGACCGGCGGAAAAATAACCGCATCGGTAAATTACGTGAGGTAATCTACTGATTTGTGATAGCGTAGAGAAAAAAGTGACGAATCAGGGTCCAGCTGCCCCAGTCTTTTTAGGCAAGGTGGCTCGTCTGCTGTTTCACAGTGGGATGCGGGCACAATCTGCCAGCGAGAATATCGCTGATTGGCTAATCGGAAGATAACTCAGTTTCGTTATGACCAATAGGTGTTGTGTTTAGCAGCATTCACGCCGTGTCATTGGTTGTATGGACGACGCCATCAAGCACCCTACCCCGTATTCAGACCAACTTCGAGTTGACAGTGCGATTTGTGTGTGCTTTGGCTCCAGACACTCCCGATCGTGGGTTTTTTCGTTGCAAGAGGCGTCGCTGTCCAGCAGATTCTTCCGGCGGAGATCGCGCTCCGGTGCCATTTCACACAGTTTCTCTATGGCGCATTCACGGGGCATTCGACCAAAAGGGCTGGCGCATCATCTGCCGTGTTCGGACCATGCGCCGCGCATGTGACAACCGAGGCTGGGGGGCGTCCGGTAGAAATTAGGCGCGGGCGTCATCATCCAATCCGACTCGGCCATGGGGCTCAGCTGCCGCGTCCCTCTGCGACCTGACGTGAACCTGGCTTGGCTGGCGGCCATGCGATGCGGCATGGAGCACGCATGGTCGTGTGCGATCTCGCGCCGAAAAATCTTCGCAGATTATGTTACAATAGAGTCGAAAGGGAGAGAGCAAGAGACCTTGAAAATCATCCAGCCCAAGATCCCACGCGGCGTCTGACCCGTGGCACTGCCAGCGGCAGTGCCACC